>APFE031035124.1:0-102465 GCA_000404065.3 Pinus taeda | reverse complement strand
ATTTTTCCAACTAAATGTATTAGATGTATGGGGATCTTGTTGTAACTTTCGAATTGGTTTCCACACTTCTTCATCATTCTTCCATTCCTCCCTTGCTTCGTTTATCCAATCTGGTTGGATAATAGAAATGGCGCACAACAATGCTTCCACATCCTCATCCTTTCTTGAGAGTGCATCTGCCACCACATTTTCTTCCCTTTTTTGTAGATGATTTCAAAGTCATAACCCAACATCTTTGTGACCCACTTTTGTTGCTCTTCAGAGGATAATCTTTGTTCTAAAAAGTATTTAAGGCTATCATGATCTATTTTTACCTTGAAGTGTCTTCCCATTGTAGGGTCACCATTTCTTAAGTGCATGTAGTATTGCCAACATTTCCTTCTCATAAATACCTTTGTGTAAAAACTTTCCCTTGATTGGACGACTTTCAAAAGCATGGGTCTTTCATCTTGCATTAAAACAACACCAATTCCATTTCCTGAAGCATCACATTCCACAATAAAGGTTTTTGTGAAGTCCAGTGTAGCTAAGACTGATGCTTGGCACATTTCCTCTTTAAGATGTTCGAGGGCCTTTGTTGCTTCTGGAGTCCATGAAATGCATCTTTCTTCAATAATGTTGTTAGAGGTGCTGCTATTCTCCCATAATTCTTAACAAACTTGCAATAATACCCTGTCAACCCAAGAAATCCTCGCAGATGCTTTATGGATGTGGGGATTCTCCATTCCTTAATCGCTTTAATTTTGCTAGGGTCTACCTTAACTCCTTCATGAGATACAATATGACCCAGATATTCCACCTCTTGTACTCCAAAGAAACATTTGGATCTTTTTGCATATAATTGTTTCTCCTCCAATAGTTGTAGCACCCTGTCAACATGTTCAGCATGATCCTTCCAAGACTTGTTGTAGATTAGTATATCATCAAAAAATACTAACACAAATTTTCTAAGGAAGGGTTTGAAAATGGAATTCATTAAACCTTGAAATGTAGAAGGTGCATTGGTAAGGCAAAAGGTGACAAGCAAATTCATAATTGGACCTACATGAGGTTTAAAATGTTTTTTTGAGATGTCTATCAATTCATTCTGATTTGATGATCTGAATGAGATCCAATTCGTGAAGTAAATTGATCCATGCAATTATCCAGTATCATTAATGGACGGATGGGAAAACTATCTTTAACAGTGGAGCTTATTGAGCTTCCATCATCAGACAGCACATGATCATCTTCTTGTGCACAGTACTACAAGAGAGAAGAATTTGATAGGTTGAAATTATACTAGCTTAGCATATTCTTGCAACCAATACATTACAATTTACTCTTTTGGGCATAGGATTATTTTGTACGCCCTGAAATGTATGGAAGAAACTTCCTGGAATCATATGAAATAGAATGATCAATGATATGATGGTGGGAGACCTTTGAGAGTCTCAATACTTGGAATGATTGTCCAAGACTTTTTGGAAGATCTGGAGAAATAGATGATCCCGATGTGGAAACATCTAGCGAACATAATTGTGCAATTACACCTCTTTGTTCCTTTTTTAGAAGCTTTGTCATACCATTAGAGCTGATTATCTTTCCTGGTTTCCCTGCAATACCCCTTAATTCAACTCTCTTTCCTTCCATAGAAAATTTGATGAAAAGTTCTTGAAAATTAAAAGCTATTGTACAAGGATTGTAGCCATTGGACTCCTAGTACAACATCAGCACCTCCCATTAGAATGGAAAGCATTGGGCTAGTCAATACATATTCTCCCATGGATAGCTTGATATAATGGCACTTTCCATAGAAATTTATTTCTCTTCCATTTGCAATCATCACTTGAAACTCTGGTGCTGGATATAGGAAGCAATTCCATTCTTTTTCTACCTTACAATGAATAACATTGTGGATGCTTCCTGCATCGATCAACACTATTACCTTTCTCTTCTTGATTTGTCCTTCTATCTTGATGGTTTAAGGAGTGGTAATTCTAGCCAATGCATTACAAGATATGGTCAGATTCATTTCTTTTTTATCTAGGCTTTATTCCTAGAGGATATCCTCTTCTTTTGACCTTTCTTTCTCCTTTTCTTCTTCCTCTTCACAATCTATGTAGAATAATTTCTTTTCAGCACACTTATGAGCTTTAGTGTATTTGCTATCACAACTGTAACAAAGCCCTTTTTCTCTTTTTTCTTGCAATTATTGTGGTGTCAACCTTATAGGTTGTGGAAGGCTATGAGTAACAACACTTCCATATTTATAGTTGTGACTGGTATGCTTCCTGGTTGCCATAATTTTGCTTTCCATTTTTCTTGCTAACCTGAATGCCTTCTCTAATGAATCAAGTTACCAAAGGCGAACATCATGTTGGATATTATCCTTTAAAGTCCCTATGAACACATCAATCCTATGCTCCTCCGGAATATTTTTTACCCTTGTGTTCAATTGTTGGAACTCCTCAATGTGCTCCATCATTGAACCCTTTTGCTTGAGACTTATCAATTGGCTAAAAAAAGTGTTTCTTTTTGTATCCTCATAATGTGTTGTCAATTCTTCCGTAAATGTTGCCCAAGTCATAATTTGTTTATGAGAGCAAAGCCGTTGATACCATACAAACTGATTTGGTTCCAAATATAAATTTGCAATACATACCTTTTGTGTGTTTTGCACATTATTGAGATCAAAAAATTGCTCCATCTGTAATATCCATGTTGCAGCATCCTTGCCATCAAACTTCCTCATATCGATTTTTGGAATATGGCGGGTCTTCGATCCAACATTAGATTCTATGGAATCATGATTAACATTTCTTTTGTTCTCATCATGAGTTTCCTTTAGTACCCTTTCACCATTAGTGACCATTTCTTGTAGCAACATATTCATATTTATCTTCAATTCTTCCATCTTATCCTCCATGCCATCAATTTTAGCGTCCATGCCATTCATCTTAGCTTCCATGCCATCCATCTTAGCTTCGATGCCTTTCTTTAAACAATCCATTCTAGCTTCTACACCTTTCTTCAAACCATCCATCTTAGCTTCTACATCTTTCCTTAAACCATCCATCTTAGATTCTATTTCTTTTTGTGCAAGTGACACTTATTGCACTTGTTCTTGTAATTTTGATATATCATGTAGCATTTCTTCCTCTTCTTCATGAGTCATGCTAAAGCTTTTAGGTTGCTTACTAGGTGTTTGCATTTTCTTTCCTCAGGGCATCAGTTACCGATAATAATGCTCTACTAGCCTTTTGAATTCCTTCAAAATAAATTTTCAAACCAATATTAAGAAAAAATTTAAAAGAATGTACACACATTTTTTCTCTTTGTAGGATCTCGATATTTTCTCTGCTGTATCTTTGTACTTTCAGATCCTCCAGTTCTGAAATTTCAACCTACAGTAGCCCTTTGTGTCCTCTTTCCAATGCCACTAGTTTGATCCAAATTGGATTCTCCAAGGAAGAGTTATGCGAAATCTCGCATAGTGAACTTCTTATGAAATTTCAACCCGATGCTCAAAGAGAAAGTTATGATGATTTTCCCCAGGTCACATGTTTGGAATGTAATTCAGGAGTCTACAAAAAGACCAACTTCCTTAGATCATATCTCTGCAAATATAGCGCTAAAAGCTCTAAAATTTGGACCCGAGGTTGAGTGTGATTTCATCTTAAATGGTTTTTTTTTTTAGCTTCTGAAACATCGCAGAAAAAAGTTATAGCGAAAATGCGACAATGACCTATTTGGAGCAGCAAAACCCTTGAATCCAAAGCTCTGATACCAAATGTTATGAAACCAGCTCAAGAAAAGATAGAAAACATAGATCAACGCCTTAGAATTCAACCTCTTCGAGGGGGCAACCTCCTTTCAATTAAATAAATGAACAATTCTTGGATGATTCAAATGACAAAACCTCCTTTCTATATATAGGAGTCTAAGGAGTCATAATATAACCTAGCTGACCTAACAATAATAATATAAAGCCACAAAAATAACAATAGAGGGATTCTATGGGGCAGAGTCATAAAAATATGGGGACAATAGGGGCACAACAATATTAATAAGGGATACAACTACAATAGTAATGGGGTAATCACTAGTATTATAGAGATCTAACATGTTCTATCTCTAATTCCACATTGTTGGTCAACTTAAACCCTATAAGTTATCGTGGGGAATTCTTGTCATTTTTATCAGCTATTTTTTTTTATATCTAAGTTAATGGTTTATAAAATGCCAAGCACATAAGTCACACCATAGAAAATTGGACTGTGATGCTGCATGATATTGTAATTCAAGATCCTTAGAAAATGTCTCTATTGTGCAAGCTCTAATATTCTAAATATAAGTTTCCTAGGACACTCTATCCAGTCAAATATCTAAGCCAAGGTCAAGGCGCTAGTGACTCCTTAACAAGGATTTGGAAATATACAAACTATTAGTAAAAGGGGATGCTTAAGTAATGATTAACCTTAGGTATGCACAAGTAGTAATTAACCTTCTCAACAACAAGGTCAACAAAAAAAAATTACATTAGGATCTCAATGCTATCTTTTCCCACACCTAATTCCTCCCATGATATGTTTAACCTTTATCCTTTCAGTTCGTGTAAAGGATGCACAATAGTTGGATGGATCTAGTTGCTAATGTGGTAATGGAAAAGTCATTAAGGCTCTACATTTCCCATCGCTATCACCTTCCAATGAATAGCGAGGACTTCTAGGATAGGTTAAGGGCCATTTATTTGCATAGATTCCAAGGATAATCATGATAGTCATTAATGGTTATGACACACTAAATAGCTTCCCTATCAGCTATATATTTGCGTTCACTAACCAGTGGGTTCACTCAATTATTTCAAGCTGCCATTCACGATGACTCCAGTACTAGATAAACCAACATTCAAGTCTTATTAAGTCTCGATAGATTACCAAGTACTATTGTTTCTAACAATTGAGTTGCTATCCATTTGGATATTTTGAGAAATAAATGGGAAACCCCTAAGGTTTTCCTTATAACTAACACACAATCTCCTTATCTAATTAGAAATAATGCTCACACGCTTATAAGCTTCATGGTTAGCCATTCTAACTTCTAATTTTCCAAAAACAACCAATCGTATACAACAAGGATCCTCAACATCTTCATATCCCTCACTCTACCATCTCCCTTGAACTGAGCACATTAATATGTTATGCGTGCATGTTCTACTTCCATGTGCCACCTTTCTTCTTAGTGATGTCCACCATGGCAAACCACATCTTAGCCCAACTCGTACTAGCCCTTCCTTTAAGAAGTAAACGCTATCACTCATTACCCCAAGATAGAAGAATCCAATGTGGCTTCTCAAGAATAGTTTCCCAAGTGAAAGAGAGCCTTGAAATGATTGGTCAATATATTAAAGATGGTAGGGAAGCTACAGAGACAAGAAACATAAATGTCAAAGAAGGACCCACCACCATAGCTTACAATTATCACATAAATCCACATTCACCCTTAGATTTAACCTTTATATGGAGGTTAAGAAAATCTTTTTGGGAAATGGCTAAAATCTAGTGAGGGATAATCTTGAGTTTAATTTAATGGCCAAGTATCTCGAGGAGGTGAAATCTCACTAGAAATAATTCAGCAATAGTATCCACATCAATAGTATCACGAGGTTTACTATCTACAACTCAAATCTATGGAAATGGAGTTTAACTCCACAACACCAAGTCCTTAATTATAGTCAACATTACAACCCTCAAAACTAGAATGTATCCACAAATTTTTTTTATTGATCCAACTAACCAAACCCTAATGTTCCAAGAAATGAAACCATACATTGTTAAAACCAATTTTTTCTCTACCCCACTAATAACCCCAATGATTTTAACATGTGCACCAATCATTTCTTTTTGTGAAGGTGCAAAGCTACTGTAGTGGCCAACTTTGTTGGTTAGGTATATCTTTGTATGACACATGAATTTTTTTCACATGACTATTTTTGGCCTCAACTAGCTAAATATATGGATTATAGTGGTACTAATCTAGTATATTGGCTATTCTTTTCTGTAAGGTTGTCATATGAAGCCCATCCCTTTCAAATTCCACTCTAATTCTCAAGATTTGTGACTTCACTGCTTAATAGTAAACTTGCAATTTGTTAAATTGTTATGTATTTAGGTGGCCAAGCATCTTGGTAATAGGAACAAAGGAGTGATTCCCCTGATTTTGGTTTGAAGCGTTCATGATTTGATGAACCCGTATGTTGCAAACTAGAAGAAAAAATTATAAAAATTTTGCAATATCTATATGAATATTATCAGATTTTATACCTCGGAACAATCCTGCAGCTATGGCACCTATTACAGACTAGGGCATACCTTGCAGTTCCAAAATCAGTCAATGGAACTAAAGCTATTAAGATTAGTCTCCATTACCATATGACACATTAAAAATGGAAGACGTGTTATGGAGGGACTACAGTGGTAATTTTTTGTAGTGCAGATTTAGATGTATGCTTTCCCAGTTTTATGAAAGTAGATTTCCCCTAGTTGTGTGGAAGTTCACTTCCCCACTCATTAAGAGGGAATTATGTTCCTGGAATGATTCCTCACGTTTCCATAACAATCTTGTTGCTACTAGAACACAACAAAAGAAATTAGAAATTGTTGACGGAAAAAGGCTTACAAAATGTCAGTAAATAGTATAATTATTTATCTTTTCATATTTGAGAACTAAGAGTTACATCTTTATTATGGCCTATTGAACATTATATGATAGTTAAAGTTTGAACTCTCAATTTCACATTACAACTCTTTTGTTAAGATGCCCTGTTTGAGTTTGTTGATGACAAAGTTTATCTATTAAAACTTGAAACTTTAAGGTTGGTGTTATAGTTGATCATTTGATGACAATACTACAAGTTATAATTGTTGAACCTTTGACATTATTTGTGCATTAAAATGTTGATGGTTTAATGATTATTACTGACCTACTACAAGGATAAAGGTCACACACACACACAATTTTCTTCTTTTTCTATTTCTGAGTTGACTTTTTCAGAATTATGAAAGTTGTTTTGCCTAGATTTAGATAAAGCGTGGGAGGGAAGCATATTCTTAGGGAGAGGGCACAGATACCAACGGGGTTTTTCTATCATCCTAAAGCACTCCATTAAAAGTAGTTTCTTCGTGCAAGTTGAGGATGCTAATCACAAGGCCAAAAATAGATTGAGGGTGGAGAATTGACCAAAGGGTTGGATCTGCTTTTACTGTAAAACCTAGATGACCTTCTTCTATGAGGAGGGCTTATGGTAGAGTTAAGGTAGTCATTTTTTAAACCTCTGTTCATAATAACTAGGGTCTGTCTACAACATTATTAATCTATTTTCTACCATCATAAAGAATAATGTGATTTGGGGCAGACCTGTGAGATTTCTTTCATATATTTCTGGAGTATGCATTTCATTTTCTAGCCTTTGAAGATTGCAGTTTTGATAGGTTGTAAAGCTAAACAATACCTAGGGCTTTAGGAGATTCTTTGAATACAAAATATGTTACCATTGTTTGGAACATCTAACAAATATACCATTATTTAACATCTTACTAACCAAAAAAGAAAAAAGGAAGGAGGCCTCATTGCAATGAGTGCCATTTCTTAGAGCCTTTAGATAGAAAATCACAACAAAATTTTTGCATACAAAAAGACCTTAGGTGGGCTATAAGTCTAGGTTTGATCATAATCATGACAATACTTAACGAAAAATCCTGAGAACCTAGTTCAACCATGACCTAAGTTATAAAAACACATACAGATATGGAAGATTTTCAAAAATCCAAGATCCATATACGGAAGGGAAATGTCAAGTACAGAAAATATAAAAATATTTTTATAACTATAGAAATAAAAAGGAGAATCCAAAATTAAGAATCAATGCCATTCAAAAATCACAACATTAAAACTATAAAATTTAACCAAAAAATAGATTTATTATGCATATTTCTACTAGCCATCCATATGCCATCATTGGTAATCTGATAAGTTATAACCATCATTAATAACTAATCATTTTAAAGAACACTCTCTTAGAAAATCATATATTACAGAGCAATGGAAAACATACAATATTGCAAAAATATAAACATAGAAAAAAACATGAAACAAGAGAGACACAAATATACGTGGTTCACCCAATTTGATCTACGTCCACAAAGAAATAGCCAATCCTTCCTTTTATATTATTCAGCGACCTAAAGAGATACACCCTACAACAAATCCACTATAATTCCATCTTCTCTCTCAATCTCATTTCTCTTTCCTCACTCAGAATACAGATCTACATAAACGCAATACAACTGCATCATATATAGTGAGGGGTTGCCTTCTAGGGAAAAAACCCTAAATTAAACATAACCTCTACTGTCATATCTCCACCTAATGAAAGGTCCAGATTGACTACGAAATTACAACATTTTACAAGGCAATTTTACATCTATTTTTAGCTTCAAGGGTGCTGCCCCCGATCCCTTGCCAAGGGGGGCTCCAAATAATCATCGTCGCCCCCTCGGAAGTGCACATTTTATGAGTGGCATTGCCACCACATTACAAACTAGGGTCCAATGCTATGATACCTTTGAATAAGGAAGATAATCAAGATCCACACCCAACACATTCCAGCATGATCATAACAACATATTTGTGAGCCACATCCTCATGTCCATATCAGCAATTAATAAATTCCTTTTCATGACAACTATGTCAAGAAAAACAAAAATATAGCACATAGGGATAGATCAGACCTTGAAAACATGTGACTGAAAAGTATTCTCATATAATTTGGTCAAGCTTATGAGTTAGTGGGAAAATTTCTTCCTCGCAGGTTTGGAAAAACGCATACAATACAGCCAAGAAAGAACTTAGGATTAGCATCTAGTGGAAGGGTTTGATACTTCAACACTGAACACTTTACTTGGAAAAAGAATACATAATCAAGTCAGGATGACTTCTTGGAAATATTAATCATCATAGATGATTTAATTTCACCAAATTCTTGATCCTGAGGTCTATCTTTTAACAAGATTAGAATGTCTTCAAGGATAAAATTTCTTTTTGCATCAGATGGGCCAACATACCAGGTTATATTAATCAAAGATAAAAATAAAGGATTTCAAGAAAGTAAAAGAATAAGAGCCTACCTGTAGCTCTCTCAGTAAAGACCCTTTTTTCTGTCTTTGACGCCCTTCTCTTTTTAACATCTATGAATGATCAACATTCCTAGTGTGAGGTTTTATATGCATTATGGTTTTTTTCACTACATTCATGTTCTTACTACCAAAAGTTCTCTCTCTCTCTCTCTCTCTCTCTCTCTCTCTTTTCCCAAGGAGTTGGTCAATACAAATATTTGAAGGTTTCTAAAATTTTCAAATATATTAAAAATCCTTGGTAAGTAGTAAGATGATGATAGGTTATATGCGGCATCTACTCTCTCTCTCTATCTTATGTAATTTCAATACAAGGTAATTTTTTCTATTGTTTTTATTCTCATCCCAATAAGTATATAAATTATCTTTTTTTACCCATAAAATCCTTCTAGTTATGAATTTTGTAATTTATAGTTTTTCTATATTGCTTTGTATACTTTTCATGGTAATGCACACATTTTATGGTGTTGATTTGTTTTGTACTCGTGAAATTGTTTCCTTCATTTTATGTATTTTCTGTCTCGTGGCATTTGAAATAATGCATGCCTATTTATATTTTGTTGTTGACTTATTATATATTGTTTTTATGTGGAAGCATATGTCGACTTTACTTGCTTTGATGAAGTAATTTCTAGTATATAGGTATTGGCTACATTTGTAAAGAAACCAGGTGGGAAATGCCTGATCATAGATACTTCTCTTAATGCAAAGTTGTTTTCCTTGTCTCAAGTATGGATGATAAAGAAGACGGTCTTGGGATATTAGCATGTTCTACTAAAAATGGGACTAACCCTATTCCATTTCAACTAAGTTATGCCCTTAATTTTCAATTTTATATTGATGAATTTGTACATAAGGGAGATTCTGAAGTGGAACTATGAAGAGACCCAAGGCTGCAAGTTATTCATATACCTGATTTGAGTATGAATTTTGAAAGTGATCTCTAGCTTTTGAAGCATTTAGTAGATGAATACAAGGCTCTCGTTGGCCCTAGATTTTCTTTACTAACAAAATTACGTTTTGCAAGAGACTTTTCACGTCTAGACACCAGACGACAATACATATGTATTTGTCTTCTAACTTTTACAGTGTTAGTGCAAGCAAGTAATGACACCAATGATTTACCTGTTTTTTTCAGCAATGAACCTAAGTTTGTGAATGACTGAAGTAACATTAGTACCATTTGATGATTTGATTCCTAAAGATATTTATATGTTGGTAATATTGACATTGGGGGCGCTCTATCAGGATAGCTCTTGTTAGTCAATATTTTTAAATGTCATCACATTAGGAGGACATTGTGGCATCTTACCTAGTCTAATGCAGAACACAATAAACTATCTTTCCAGTGAATCATCCTATTGTTCAATATATTTAGTAGAATCACTTCTTGCTCTTTTAACGATTCTAGTTTCTTCTTCGTTTCGCTAAACTACTTTATGGGATTTGGGTTTAATGCCAACTTTGCTCCCTTTTCTCAAAGATTTGTATCCACAACATATACGCTTGTTAACAACTATAGTACATGGTCTTGATGGTTTTATGGACTATAGTACTCCTGCTGCAACCTCCATTAGGTATTCAGGAGCCTTAGATAGCACCATAGCATGCTTGAAGCTTGAAGTCTCCCATTTTGAAGAGAAAGGAAGCAGAGTGGAGAATCAAAATCACGCTCCAAGGGAAATTCTCCTTAGAATAATGTTGTTGGGTAGAGGCAATGCAGATTGCTCAACCTAACATATTAGTTCCTTATCATAGAATAAATCTTATGAATGCTTTGCCTTGGGCTCTATCTCTTGGTACATATGCTCCTAGAAATACTACATGACTAGATGATCGGAAGAGAGTTCTTTGCCATTTTTCTTGTGCACTATATTATTCATAAGATCAAAGAACTTTGGTTGTGTGGTCTTTTCACTTGCAGTTACAGTCACAAATGATATTATTCATAAAGATCCAACTTGGTATTCTATGCTATATGCTACTGGTCTACATAATGCTTTTTTGGATCCCTTCATGGTTGGAGTCCTACCTTCTACAGATGTAGTAGCTTATATACCACAATTCTTAGATGCTGTGTGCCTTAATAACCTCACACTTCAAGCTATTAATGATTGTGCCTTAGTGACATCCTTTTAATTTCCCAGGCTTGAGATGTTTCTCCTGCACTTACAAAGCCTCCAATGTCAACCTTTGATGCATCCACATGTCGCCCAAGCTGACCAAGACACATTCTTGAAATAGCTTGTAGACACATCCTTATTTTCTTTGTTTATACAGGTCATTTTGCCACATAATGACTGCTATTGCTCAACTGAAGAAAACTTGATCGAGTTGTTTTTCTTTTCTAGGGAAAAATGGCATTGACATTGCTAATGTTGAGGTATATGTTGTATAAATTTTTCATAGTCTACTTAAGTTTATATTCTAGTGTTCATCGTCTTTCATGTCTTATACTCTGCACTGTATTTTTTTTCATTTTCAGAAGATGAACTCAATAAGGATGGTAAGATGAAGGAATTGAAGAAAGAGGAGAACAATAACATTGACGTCACAAATGCAGAAAGACAAAGAGAAGAGAACTGGCATAGTGATACCCTTAAAGTCAATATCATGTATGAGACACATAGATACACACTGATGGTCAAGTCTTTAGAGTTGCTGATTTCACCTCAAATGCCTTGGCTATAATATATGTATTTTTTTTGCAGATTCGTTACTTTTTCTACCTAAATTATCATAGCAAGAAAAATATTGATATTGTAGGAATTATTTGAGGACTTCATTAAGGTCGATTTTTTAGATTTCCTACTTCATTGATACCTTCTCATGATAATAAGGCTTTAAATATGAGTTAATATGTTCTTGAAACAAATCATATTCAAATTTTATAGATATAAAAGATTAAAAAAATGTCAATGTCTTTGTTTGGTTGCTACTTGACTTTGGTGTTAGAAGCCAACATGAAATGGGATTGGAAAAAGGACGGAGAGATAATGCAGAGCATGTCTTGGATATGATTCATTTGTTGTTGGAGATCCTTCATGCACCTAAGCCATTGTATTTGGAAATTTTTCTAGTGGGGATTCCTATGGTTTTTACTGTTTTGACTCTTTCACCTCATGGTTATTTTGGGTAAGCAAATGTTTAGGAATGCTAGACAATACATAGGTGGATAGGTAAACAAATTTATTATAATTCAAATGTTCATTCCATGACATCCTCTCTTTGTTGTTTGATTGTATTTCGACTATTTATTTTATTTTGTTTTGTTGTCTTTTACCTATTAAATTGAAAATACTTGGTATCATGTACATTTAAAAAAAGTCAATGTTTGAACATGATTTTAGTATTACACTATATTAATTGAAATATTTTTAGTTGTTTTGTGTTAAAATATTTTCATGAATAGTAGAAAAGTTTACTTTCATGTTGTTATTTGAGTACAGGTTGTCTATATACTTGACAAATTTCACCTGTTACAGAATGAAATGTTGTTTTGAATAAAACAACAATGGTTAAACATCATGCCCCAGATAATGTGTTTTAACAAGTTATCTATAGCCTGAGCTTTTTAACATGCAAGTTAGTTGGCATGATTGTGCCTATTATTCCTCTGAAGGTTGAATATAACGAAGTTACTAAGGTGTTCTTTTCAATGGTGATGTTTTATTTGTTTTGTTTATATAGGTCATATGGCCACATAATGACCACTATCCCCAATTAAAGAAAACTTATTCAAGTTTCTTGATTTTATGGGGGAAAATGACATTGACATTGCGGATGTTGAAGTATATGTTGTATAAATATCTTATAGTCTACTTTAGTTTATATTCAAGTATTCTTTGTCTTTCATATCTTACACTCTGCATTAATGTACGTTTTTTCATTTTCAGGAGAGGAACTTAATATTGATTGTAAGAAGTCGGAATTAAAGAAATAGGAGACCAATAACACTGGAGTGATAAATGCAAAATGAGAGAGAGAAGAGAATCAGTGTAGTGATACCTTTAAATCCAATATCTTGCATAAGACACACACATAGAGACTGATGGTCAAGTATTCAAAGTTGGTGAATTCACTTGTAATGCCCACGCAACACATTGATAATGTTTTGAAATGATGAAACAATATTTCATGTGTAAATTGTAGTCCAACCAATATTAAGTTGGAAACTCATATTGTAATACTTGACATTTTATATAATAAAATTTATGTGGTTGAAATTATTTTTATTTGCACTTGATATTATTTCGTTTTGTAATTTATCTATGTTACTTTGTGTTATCATATTAAATGAGCATACATATTGTATGACATTTTGTTTTGATTTAGTCACAAAATCATACTAATTAGTTTATGTTGATTAATAATGAACACATAAAATCAATATAAAACTATTAAATTAGTAGTTTATATTGATTAATGGTGAACACAAACGAAATGAATATATGACTAAATTGGTCATTTATAATTATTATGAATGAAATTAAATGAAATGGAAAGAAATTGTAAATCATTTGTTTATATAATGAATATCAAATTACCAAAAAAATGATTACCACACATGAGAAATTTGTGATTACAACTGATGACTAAATTTTGCATATATATGATTATTAGTGGTATCTTATAATATGACTAAAATATAGTCATATTTATTTGGTCATTAATTGGTTTTAAAATATGAATAAAATTTGCATATATATGACTATTAGTAGCTAATTTATTGTATCTTATAACATGGCCAAAATTTTGGTCATATTTCCTTGGTCGTTAATTGGTTTCTTGGGTAATCATATATTAATATATTCCGTTGTATATTTGGTTATTAATTACAACAATTAATGACTAAATCAATGACTAAATTAATGACCAAATTAATGAATAAATATATTACTACATGATAAAATTGAGACAACCAATTAATGAGTAAGTTAAAAATGACTAAAATTTGGTCGCGTTATAAGATACTGTAAATTAGCTACTATTGGTAACCGACTGAAAAATAGTCATTTGTATACAAATTTTAGTATTTTTTTTAGTAACTAATTAGCCATTTTTTACTAGTTTTTGGAAAATATATTCCACCTTCCTCAGAGACGAAATTACTCAGCCTTGGACATGATGTTCTATCATACAAAGTTACTAGATTACAAAAACATGCACTAGTTGGTCACTAGGTGTTTAATGATCTTACTCTACAAAACATGCAATACTGGATTAGAGCTCAATGGGCATCGATTATTGGTTATTCCCCTAAAGCTAGCAGGCTTATGAATTCTTACTACAGTATCCACATCCTTCATCAAGAGGATCTTGAGCAGATTATGAACATACAGTGGGTTGGCATCCAGAGCTTCTTACAATTTCATCAATGGTATGTTGGCTTCAATCCCTTACAAGATACTCAGAAAAACAACTATGCCTGGGTGAAATTTTTGGGTTTACCACTAGAATTCTATACCATAAATGTTAAGGCGCTTACCGATGTGATCAGTCGTTTCATGTATATTCACCCAAGAATTTTGGGCACTCTAGGCAAACAGGTTGCATGGATTTTGGTTGAACTAGGTCTCTGGAGTGAGCTCCTAGATCATGTTGACTTGGAATGGCATAACTTGTTACATAGACAAAGGCTAGATTACTAGTTTTTACCATTTAGATGTCTATTATGTCACCAGACATGACATCTGTTGGATCAGTGCCTAAGAAGACATTTACAATTTCCTCATGGATAACGTTGCAGTGGTCGGTGGATGGATTTATGAGCTAGAGGTAAGACTCACCAGGTATGATGTTCGAGTACTAAGGTGTCTTCTCAGAAGTTTACAGTCAATTATGATGTTTCTACTTGATATCATATTCCTTCCACTTTCCCTTCCTCAGACCCTATTACTTCTCTCGAGGATCATTAGCATAACTTGATCACCAGGTAGGAACCTGATTCTACTACGACCGCCATTTCCCTCCCTATGGTTCCCTTCCTTCTACCTATAAGGCCATCTAATAATTGTGTGTCTATTCCTTATTTGAATATCCCCTCAACTTCCTATTGTCCTCTTGAAACTTTTCCTCACTTAAATCCTTATCATGTACCCCTTTTGGAGGACTCCCTTACCCTGCATCTGACTACTCCTCCGCTACCCCTGAACCTCCTAGGTTCTAACCACTCTCCTCACAACTCGGTAGGTAGTGATATTAAAATGATGATGAAAGACCTGGCTATGGATCTTGTCACCATCACCATCCACCATGGACAATCTCAGAAATACCCTATTTCCATTAGACTTAACTAAGTGTGCAATATTATGGTGCGACATAATGGTGGTTGAGGCTCCCGACATTACAAAAAAACACTGACAACAAAATATATTCATTTTTCGAATTCTTCTAAATTGAGAGACATTCCAATCATTTCCACTGAGTTCCCCTGGGCCCTTGGACAAAAGTTTCCCGCAAATGAGTTTTCATGATGAATTACCTTTCTTTGAATTGTAGAGGTTTGGGGGATATGTCAAAACGACTTTCCTTCAAACACCTTTTTGGCTTGATTCGGCCTTTCATCATTTTGTTACAAGTTATAGATGTGTCTGATAGAGTCATTTCATATTTTAGTTATTTTCCACCTAAGTGGTTAATGGCTGCAGTGGATGGCTGGGGATTATCTAGGGGTACGATAGTTCTATGGGACGCTAGAAGGGCCAAGGGGAGGGCATACAAATTTTTTGTTGGCATTCTTGTGTCTAGGTATATTTTTGGTTTTTCACACAAAATACACTTCCTTAACCTATATGCACCATACAGAGATTGAATAAATTTTTGGAATAATATGGAGGCTTGCGATATCCTTAAAATTGGGTCTCTTATTATTGTCATAGATTTTAACGTAACTATTTGTTTAGGGATAAATTACCCTAGGGTCTTGGGTTTATACCCTAGTATATTGGGGGATATTTATGAAGAAAAAAAAGCATTCCACACAGCCATGATGCTAATATAAACAAACTACACAAAGAGAGGTGCACTTGGGGGTCCTTCATTTGGGAAGTTCCATCTAGAGTCCAAACCCTCTTGGAGTTCCTTTTGATCCTTCAACCTGAAAAACAATCAATTCAATAAAGCACAATAGTATATGGACCAAGCATCATAAGGAAATCAACTTCATAGAATATTGAAAAGTGGTTAGTTATACAATTGAAACAACCATTCATATGTAAATCATAACATTGATATCATAAGCATGAAGAAGACTGATATCAGGAACAAGACAAGTGTTTCCTTTGTTATAGATAACTAAAGTACAAAAAGGAATGATTTCACCTAAGTCTTCATTTTGCAGGCTCCAAGCGGAACTGTCCTCCGGATTCGTCCAATCTCAAGCCTTCAACAAACTCCTTCCATGACTCACTCCAAGATATCTCAACTAATGGAAAGACATCATAACTCAAGGAAACAAGGGTTTCCTATAATGGGGGGAGTGCTAGAAGCATAGGGATCTTCAGACCTAGTTAGGGATAATCTCAGAAGAGTGATTTTTCTCTCTCTTCTCTCCTCCTTAGGCTTTCCCATTGAAGCCTTTTTATACTTCTCCCAAAGTATTTTTTTAGTTGGGAATTCGTTGGGAACAGTTGGGCCACGGGCACTAATACGTAATCAACAGGTAAAACCATAGATCTCCACATGAAATTAAGGAGATTTAATTTTTTTCAGTGTTTTAAGACGTATATATAGGTTGGGTATATACAGACCCACATACACACGCATTTAGCTCAGGGCAATGTCGCGTATAAGGAATAAAACACTATTTTTTAAGTATTTGGACCAGGTCTGGAAGGAGGGGTCGCCCTAGGCCATGAGTGTAGCATCACAAACATCAAGAGTGAGATTTGGAGCTATAATATATGCCCCCTAATATATGAGGTCAGAAGGGGTACATGATGGCCAAAATGTATTAGGTAAGTGTATGGAAAGGAAACCTATCAAAATTTGAGAAGGACTTCACCAAAGTTCAGCCTGCCAAGCCACAAAAGGAGATAAAAAAGAAACACTATTTGAGGCAGGCATACCCATGCTCAGAGAAAGTAAAGCATGTCTGCATATCAAGTACAGGCAGATCCACTAGTATACAAGTATAAAAGACTAGAAAATACATAATGGATCATCTGATCACGATCGAGCAAGTACATGTCTGAATATGACATATAAGAATGTCAACGATGCTAAAGGGTGAAGTGGATCACTAATATCAAAGATTGATCCCAAAAGTACCAAATGAACATGATGGAGTAAGATGGTACTACACTGCAAACTCACGTGCCAGCATATAGAATGTCGCCATGAATAACTGTGACATATAAGGGGGAGTGGTATCAACTAGCAGCAATAAGAGAAACTGTCAAGTGAACCAATGAATGTTGATGCAACTTGAGGTCTTCACTGACCACCGTGGTACATTTCTACACCATGGGAATAAATGATTTGAAGTCGACCATGTGAGAAATCATTCGATTACCGGTCATTAATGTATACCTTTAACAAACGTAAGACAATGCTGATTTCCCATTGTCGATAGCGAAAGATCTACCACTAATGACTGCAAACCCCAAGGTACTTCCAAATGGAATCTAGATCTTTTCCCTAGAGAAATGAGTCATAGTCGAGAAGGAAGGATCCACTAGAAGGAATCCATTAAGGCATCCTTCATCAATCTAGCACGAGTTTAACCTATAGGCCAATAATGTGGAAGGAATCAAATTAAAAAAGGTGTAGTAACCCAACTGAAACACATTTCTAGTGTACACAAGATGTGGCTAGCACATGACAGAAACCCTCTTAACCAACCAATAATAAAAGTTGACACAGAGGTGAGGTATCCACCAATAGGGTCAAATGGAAACCAAGGTACTACATGAATCCCAATGTGTGATAGTGTAAGCTGACATCAAACACAAGGGAAACCACTCAGTCAAAGACCCATGATACTGATCGATGTTGAGCACAAGTTGACCTATCAATAATGAAAATAGGGCCAGGGTGCGGCTCTAGGCCTGTCCTCGGAGCAAGATGCCATCGTTGATAAGGACAAGACCTGCGAGAAAGAATTCAATGGAGACCTTCTCAACAGGCATGAGTAAAGGACCAATATAATTGATCTGATGATAGACAAGACACTGAAAACCAGGGATGGCCAACTGAAAAATGAGTCAAGAGACATCGCAGAGAAGTCGACTCAACCTAATTTCCCTTGAACAAAAGCAGGACTCTATGTGACTATGTGGTAGCATATGATGACTTTGTATAAGTTCATCATGTGGGAGGCACAAACAAACCCTCCTTATGATTGGAAGTGATAACCAATCAGTGGAGAACTGACTCAATAACAAGGTTAAGGCATACTTAAGTCAAACTAATTCCTACCCAAATGGAGGAGACTTTGTTTTGAGTGCTTTGTTCAAGGGTGACACGACTGACTCTAGCTGCCAACAAGAAGTGGAAATATTGTCCTGTCCCCGCTCTTTTTGGAATATATAATTTTTTGTCTTTTCCTTTAAGCTAGAAAAAGAATAAAAGAATGATATAGTACAGTGGAAAGAACAAGTGTCGATGAAACAGATGATCTAGTTCCTGGGATTGGAACAATCCTATGCTCAATGCAGGGAGGTGAAAATTGGTCAAATACACTCAAAGGTGTGTTCCATCCACGAGTCAAGGTGTGTCAATTTGCAGAAGTGAAGGGAATGCAAGTTTGATTTTGCAGTCATCATGGTAAAAAATTGGCTTAAACATGTGTCCAAGTGAAGCCGGCTTAAGGCCAAAAGGTGCAAATGGTCAAAATGCAACACAGTAGTATAACTCAACACAAAGCAGCCTCTAGGGTATAATGCCAGAACGAAGCAAAGAAGCAAAGAGGAATGAGTCTTGATCACATAATTCATGGCGTGACTACAGAGGACTCGCGAGCCTACTCAATTGAAGCAACATGGGCAACAAATGTCAGTGAGGTGCTAACTACGATGCCCATGAAAAGGATGGCTCTACCATCATGTCAAGATTTAAAAAATCGGTGAGTGAAGATGGTTTACAAACCATAACACGATGGGATCGACCGTATAGAAAGTGTATTAACAAATGGAGACTAGTATGCATAATGCAATAGAAAAATGGCTTCCCTAACCTATATGTCCGTGAGAAAATGATACTTGCCATGATGGGTCAACAGTCATGGAACCATCTCGAAACTATCAAAAAGGCATCCAAAATGTCCTGAAAACCAAACCATTCTCGACATTCCAAGCTCCCAAGTTAAAAGTTACATGAGATAAAACAAAATCAAGTTTTGAAAAAAATTGACATTTTCGAAGCTTATAAAATAGTGTTTGGACTCACCATTATCACTATTTGATTTGAGAGAAAAGGAGTGGAGCAAAAGGAGCAAAATTTGCCATACACCAAATTCGACCGTTCAAATCTTCCCAAAATAACCAGGTAACCCTTAAACTTATCTTGCATTCAATTGTGATTGGTTTTAGAATTTTCAATTCGAGTTTCACCTTTGAATTATTGTCAAAAATTTTGTCACGGCGTATACACAGGTGGGCTATATGCAACCCATGTATACGCAAGCCCTAGATGTGACTGTGTATGAAATAGACCCACGTATACACCGTGAAAACCTCAAAACAAAAATCTAAAGGTCCAAATTTGTTTTTCCTTTAGGATGCCAGTCACTTGGAGAGAAAGAGAGCATTCCTTAGTGGATGATGAGATTATGAATGATCCTAATGCCTTGGATGCCTTAAGAGGGTGTGGTTTGCTAAAATTCTTTAAAATGCCAAACATGAAAGCAAACACCCCTTGCTCAAAATGCTCATTCACTACTAGAGCATTGAGGATGACACATTTATGATTGATCAAATGCCACTCAAAATAGAGATTAAGGATATTTATTTCATCACAAGCCTTTTCCGGAGGGGAGAGGTAGTGCATTCCACGGGCAGATCATGAGGCAATCTCTCTATCGAGGACTACGTGCATATATATTGCCCGAGTCATCTAGAAAAGGTTGGAAGTCAAATTCCAATCAAGCATGTGGAGTGTTTATCACTGAGGATCATCTTGTTCACTATAGCAAGAGTGAACAGATCAGCTTCCTTACACCAGGCTTCATGGCTAGCCATGAGCTTGGCGATAGACTGTCTCACAACCGTATTTGATGGGTGTACTCCTCTTCTCACCAACCTGAAGAGCCAGCTTACTTCTATCAAGAAGGGGCAGACCAAAAACTTCGGGTATGGAACTATTTTGTGCTCTTTCTCCTTTGAGAGGGTCCCAGCACTCCATCCTAGAGTATTAGTTTCAATAAACACCCCATGAGATCCACGAATGGGCAAGTGGTTTGACTTGATGAAACGACTAGGAGGTGGGGATGTTCCATGTACTGCTTTCGACGATGACTTCTTCTCCTAGTGGGAGTAGCAGATCATCGTCGTAGATGAATATCCCTATGCTGGGTTGGACTTCCGAGGGGATCTTGATCTAGCTCTACCAGCAACCGCAGCATGGGGCAATATAGGTAATAAATGTTTTTTATTTTGATTTTTATGATTTTCCAAATAATAATGAGTTTTGAAAAATATTTTTGATAGGATTAAAATGACTAATATGATGATCATGTTTCAAATATTGGGCTAGTATGACCAAATGGGTTCACACATCATGGATGTCATGGCCAAGGATCCGAAGAGGCAGTTTTGGACGCAGAGCGACTTCTACATACAGTTCAACAACATTTGGTGAGACTAACTCACTGAGTACCGATGGAGGCTGTAGAGGATCTCCCTGTAGACATGCAGTGTCATCTGGTTGGCATGCCATGAGACTGGGTTCGCACTCTTAGGTATGTGGCCAAAGCAGTTGTCGCATACTTAGCCATTTATTTTGAGCTGGGGCATTAAATTTACTGGACGTGATTATGGGCATTTGAGTCCCAATTTTTGTATATTATTTTGGACACACTTATGTACACTCGAGATATATATATATATATATATATATATATATATATATATATATATATATATATATCTTTGACTTTTTGATGCTTCATTTTATTGTGATGAATGTAATATGCCAGTCTAATGTTTGATTAGCAATAGAATCATCTAACCAATTATGAAATCTTGGAATGTGCAAATAATTAATGTAAGTAAATGATCGTTGCAACAACCTCACCCATAAATACTGTTGATATAAACATGGATCCCTTACCTGATAAATGTTATTCAATTGTGACACTATCAATTGTGAGTCAAGATAGACTACCAACAAATCGATTTCATAAGAAATTGCTTTGGATAGTAAATTAATGACAACAGTATACTCAGCCCTATTATTTGAAGTGGGACCAATGCATACTCCCCTTGACACCATCAACTAACCAGTTGGATGGTAGATTACCCAAGCTGCGGAAGTGAGGCTCTGATTGTGCTTACTAGCACCATCGGCGAATCTAAAATAGACCAAGTCATCCATCAACATCTGCCACAACAGACCAAACAATGTCGATATCAAAAAACTCCCAATGAGATATGTACAAACATACAAAATGTACAAAGAAGCCATTGCTTAGCTGCTACTTAAGCAAAGTACTTCTTGAGGTAGAGCCCATTTCGGGGCTCTGCCAACTTTTTTCCTTCAAAAACGATTAACTCATATGCCCCTTTTTCTAAAACTTGTTTAATTATAAAGGGACCGTACCACATAGGCTTGAACTTGCCTACCCCTAAGGCACCCTTATCTTGGTCATAGACCAAGACAAGGTCACCTTCATAAAAGACTTGAGGATAGATAGCTTTATCATATTGAGTTTTGACCATTTTCTTATGAGCCTCATTGATTGTGATGGCATCTCGATGTTGCTCATCAAGATGTTCCAAATGAAGGAAGCGCTCTTTGCGACTAGAAATCTCTGGAAGGAGCTCAATAGCTAACTTAAGAGATGGAATTTCACATTCAATAGGAAAGATAGATTCCATCCCATAAACTAACTAAAAAGGTGTAAAACCTATAGCAGTCTTTACGGAGGTTCGGTATGCCCAAAGAACTGAATACAACACAATATGCCAACTGGACTGATTTTTGTCGATCGTCCTTTGCAAGATCCTCTTAAAGCTTTTGTTCACTGCCTCGATCTATCCATTTTCCTCAGGATAATATGGAGATGAGTGCTCCTGCTAGAAACCTAATTTAAGAGCCAATTCAGACATTATTTGGTTCTGCAAATGACTGCCATGGTCAGTGACAATATCTCTTGGGATACCGAATCTTGAGATAATCTGATTAAAATGGAACAATCTATCGTTTTTTTAAGTGGGCATGGCCTCAGCCCACTTCGTGAAGTAGTCTATGGGCACGATAATGTACTTGTGATTCGTTGTTGAAGGCAGATTACAAGTTATAAAATCAATACCCCACTTAGTAAAAGGACCAATAGTGGCAATGGGAAAAAGAGAAGCTAGATGTGCGTGCATCTTCCGAGTAAAAAATTGGCAGGGGTGACAACATTTGACCATTTCAACACAATCTTTGAAGAGTGAAGGCCAAAAATCACTGGCATGAAAGATACGCTAGGCTATAGCAAGCCTTGAAAGGTGACCACCACAAGCTCCATTGTGGCAATCTTTGACCATTGACTCTGCTTCCTCTAGGGTTAAACAATGCCGAAGGATTAAATCAACCCCTTGATGATATAATGTATCACCAATGATAACATAGTTCTTAGCCAAGTGACATAATTTTTGGCATTCATCCTTAGAGAAAGTAGAGGGAAACTTCAAAGTCTGGAGATAGACAATGATATCTCCATACCAAGGGTCGAGTGAAGAGATGAGGAATAAATGTGTGTCGGGAAAACTTTCCTCATAAACAGTATCCTCTCCACAAGGCAGATTAGAAATTAACTCCGCAAAAGCCATATATTTCTTAGACTTGGTGGACAAGAACTAGAGATCGAATTCTTGTAAAATGACTATCCATCGATTATATTTGCCCCCAATCACTTGCCTACTGAGGACAAATTGGCATGGATTGACCGTTGCTAAGACAAAAGTTTTGTGTAGCAAGATATAATATCGAAGCAGCTGGAAAACATGGATAGTTGCCAAAGCCAACTTCTCAACAAGAGAATAGCGAAGTTTAGGACCTATCAAGTCTTGGTTGAAATAATAAATCGTGTGCTCCATGAGAGCATCATCTTCCTGAACGAGAACTATACCTATGGTTGATTCTGCTACAACTAGATATAAAAGGAAATCCCTACCATAATCTGGTGGACTCAAAATTGGGGCAGAGACTAATGCCTTTTTCAAGGCATCGAACAACCATTGCGCAAAGTCATCCCATACATATGGAACTCCTTTCCGTAGCAAACGCATAAACCCTTTGGTGATCTCGGCATAATTCGCTATAAACCTTCTTAAGAAATCAGCCTTCCCTTGAAGAATTTGATGTTGCCGAATTGAGGATTGGGGAGGAAACTAAATTATTGCCTCTACCTTGAAGGAATCAACTCGAATCCCTTCATTTGACACAATGAACCCTAATAACTGACTAGATGTAACTGTGAAAATGAACTTATTGGGATTCAACCAGATCTTGTAAAATCGACATCGCTCAAAAACTAATCGAAGGTGACTAGGATGATCAATTCTCTTTCGAGAAGGAGCAGCTAGATCGTCCAAGTATGCTTCGATGATATGTTTAATGTCATGGAAAGTGTATGACATGGCCAGCTGGAAGGTAGCTCCACCATTTTTGAGACCAAAAGGCATCTTTCTGTATGCAATGGTACCCCAGGGACATATAAAAGCTATCTTATGCTGATCTTCAGGATGGATAGAGATTTTATTATAACCGCAAAAACCTTCAATTAAGGAGAAAATCTCATTACCCACACACTCATCAATAATCTGATCAATAAATGGCGTGAGGTAATTATCTTTGGGACAATAGTTGTTTAGGTCCCCAAATTCAATGCATACTTGGATTGTTCCTTGCTTTTTATCTACAGGGATTGGATTTGATACCCAATGCATAAGAGGAACACGTTCTATGAAACCTACCTTGAGCAGCTTCTCTACTTTAGCTTTAATGGTTTCTTCTTTCCTAGGATTAACTGGCCGAAGCTTCTGATGAATCAGCTTGGTGTTTTCATACGTCTTGATCTCATGTTGAACTATGGATCGATCAATGCCAGACATTTCTTCATAAGACCAAGCAGATACATCTCCAAATTCCTTAAAAAGGACGGTGTAAATCTGAATTTCTTCAGGGGAACATTCAGCTCCAATGAAGAGATTCTCGATCACATTAGGGTTCTTAGAGATGTTTATAGATATCATTTTTGAAATCACTAACATATTAGCTTCGACACGAAAGTGTGCTGGAGCCAAAGGATTTGATATCGTACAAACATCACTAGTAAATAGCTCGGAGAACCTAGATTCTACTTCCTGCAACGGAGGAAGAAAACATGAATGATGGTGTAAGTCTTCCCAAGGTCGATCCACACCCATCATTACTTCTAGGATTTCTTCTTCAGATGGTAAAATTGTATCTAAATAGTCCATAGCGGAGGTAGAATCAAGGGTCCAAGCCGGGGCCACATCACCGTCTAATTCCTCCTCAGAGAAAGGAGTAGAATGGTTGTCTGCAAAGTTGCAATAAACTGATATCTAAGCTCTGTTGTAGACATAGGGAATGCCACTCCACCAACTTGTCCTTTAGCTAATGTGGTTGTAGAGGAAGGCAAGGTCCAAGGGTCTAAAAAATAATGAGTTTGGAAGAATTCTTCCTGTGAAGACTCTTTGGATGATGACACAACATTGATTCTATCAATAGGAAAGGGAAAATAAAATGTACCCATCAATGAAGAATACATACCAACTCCTAGATTCACAGTAGGTGGGCGAGGGTTATCCACTAAAGGAATAGTAGAATCTGAACTTGCTTGAGGATCAATTGGAGTATAATCCAATTGATTGACCTTGATGATTTTCCCCTCGCAAGGTGTTAGAGTTGGTCTGGTCAGTCCTCCATCAGAGATCAAAACTCTTTATGCATTTCATTTTTAAGTGTCTCGCTCCATTCACCCAGCTACATTCCACTAGGGGAATGCCATAATCTGACGGAAAAGGTCATGCTAGTCATTTCCCCTCATGTCTGGCTCCTACTGGATTAGGTCTTTTGTCAATGACCACTAAAGTCCATGACAGTCAAGGTCTGGTCCTTTAATGGAAAAAGTCATTTTCGATAATTAGGTCTAGGGATTAATCAATTTGGTCTTCAACCATGTCCAATAAAGCCATGCAGGCCAAAGTGAGGCCGTTACAAAGTTATGATTCAGAGAGTTTCATAGTCATGGAGACAAACTTCGACTGTTCTTCAAAACTCTGTCTTGAAGACAAGTCAAACAGTGTCATTTATGATAAAATTTTAAAAAAAATATCGTCAGTTGATTTCTTCACGTGTAGTCATGGTTTCCGTGGCCAAATGCCCTGTCATGCAATCCCTGCAAAGACTGCCAAAAATTTCATCATTTGAGCTAAAATTTCAAAGGGAAAAGTGAAACTCAGTGTTGCTTTAAGTCAGTGAAAAAAGCCAAAATGAAACATTAGCAAAGTGGGCTTTTGGAGAAGAAAAAATTTAACCCATGACTTCAAAGTCTTTAAATAGAGGTTTCCACAAGAAAACAAGGTCATTGTTAAAATCAAGGTCATAGAGAAATGTTGCAAAGTCATTAGGAGAGCAAAGTGCATGTTTAGAGTGAGTGGAAGTCATTTTCCAGAGCACGACGCACACACAAAGGGGCGCGGTGCACATACAGAGCGCGGCGCACACACCGGGTGCGACGCACACACCAAGCATGGCACACTGGGTTTGGCACGCGGCGTACACCCACAAAGGCCCAAAATCATGCCAAATTGCCTCAAGTTGCCTGTGAAACCCCTCAAATCGACAGATATCACAACAACACCTAGTTTCACACCATCATCAAAGGGCAGCCTAAGTACAGTATGCACACAACAGTCATTGAATATGAGCATTCATCAGAGTATGAGACGGAGACACAAAGTGATTCATCCTCTGAAGAAAAGGCTCCCAGGAGACATCACAATAATGGAAAACATGTTAGGGATGAGCCAACTACCCTCACTAAATTGCAGGCCTGCCCTCTTGCCATGTCATGTTTCCAGCATCTATCATGTTTTGAATTTTGTCAAAGGGTGGCTAATGTTAGAGTTCATCATGAGTTGGCCCATCTTTTTTTGCTTCACCTACATGAAGTTCAGTTTATCTTTGCTGGGGTCACCTTCACATTGACACCCGAAACCATCTCATTGGCAACAGGCATACCGAATGTTGGAGAACAATGGCACAAGAAACAGAAGGTGGATAGGCAACACTATGAGCTTTACATTAAGGGAAAATTCTTGAGGCAACTCACAAGAGTCTTTCCATTCAGATATTTGAAAGATTAGTATGCTCCACTCATGAAATTGATCATGAAGTACTTCAGCTATGAGGGGAGGTTCTCTTGTCTATATGCCTACCACATCAGGTTTCTCATGCACTTTACTAGGGTGCGGATGATGAACCTCCCATTTTTCATTTGCAGGAACATAAAGAGGATGAACATCTTCATGCAGCATAAGACCCCTTAGCAACAACTTAATAGTGTTTATCACTTTGCTCTTATCCAGATTTTAGTGGATCATCAGTTGGGATTGCAGGGCATTGCTTGGGAGGACTTCACCTCTTGTGACCTCTTCAGCACTTCATAGGCATTATCAGAGGTAGAGCATGTGATAGGTGGTCCTTTTTATCAGTATGAGTGCCATGGGACCACTACTATGCCAATATTCGTTACATATCAAAGAGGCAGTAGGCAGTTGTTTGCAGCAGCAAAGTGAGTGTTATCTCCACCCGGTGTGGAAGGGGCCTCGTTTCTGGCATCGACAACACAGGTACAGGACAAGGGCAAGATGCCCATGCATGACGAGGGGGCATCAAGTGAACAGGAGGTCGACTTCATCCTCATTCAGGATGATGATGAAGATGTGGAGAGTGCCAAACTTAGGATGATCATCCAGGAGTAGAACACGGAGATCCAAGACTTGTCACTCAATTTGGAGAGGGCCAAATGGATCATTAGGTATTTGGAGTAGAGGAACAAATATCTTGAGGACCAGCATGAGATCATGGAGTTGCAATGCATTCGTCAGAATCGCCAAGCTGCCCAGCATAGGACGATCGAGCTCACTCCCTTAGAGCAAGAGATTAACAATGACCATGAGTCTTGGCTTGAGTGTATCAACATCCACCTTGAGAGACTACTGGAGAAGGCCAACAGAGACAAAACCATACTGAGGCGGATGGTTTATCATTACAGGGTACGGAACATGCGTTCAAAGGCCCGGATAAGGAGCTTGAAAGCAAAATTGAGCAGAGTGACAAAGAGGCAAAAAGAGCAATATCGGCTTCGAATATTGGTTGAAGCCTTTGTGGCCTAGCATAGTACCTCTTAGAAAACCTCCAGCCCAAATTTCAAGAAATTTGGGGCAATTTTGGTCACATGGCAAATTTTTGGTCACAACAAAGGTTTTTCTCCCTATGCACTGCGCCACTGGCGTGGCACTTAGGATTGGGAGCTCCAAATTCGAAATGGCTTGAATTTTTGGATTCAACATGCAAAATCATGACTACTGGTGCCTGGATAAGAAATTTGGGCATGATTTGAGTCTCCAGGATGCCATAAACACCCGAAAAATGACCTCTCTACCCCTATTTTGACACACAGGAAGCAGTCTTGCGAGAATGAAGATTTGGAGGTGAAAATGAGCACCAAATGCAGAAATTCCACTTGGGTTGGAAATTAGTCAAGCTAGGCTTTCCCACAAGCACACTTTGGTACATTTTGGACTCTTGCAGGTACCTCAAAACAGCCTCCAAAGTGACGTGGCGCATATAGAGTTGGGCACGGCGCATATAGAGAAAAAGGCCAAATTCACCTCCGTTTCATGAAATTTCGATTCGCGACTTTCTCCAAGTGGGCCCGCCCATATAAACTTCACTTTTTTCGACAACTAAGACAAATTTTAAAGAGTTTGGCTTCTATCCAAGTGGAAAAGGAAGGCAAATGGTCACCCAAGCCATTTTCCATTTTTGTAATGCTGCACTTGTAGCTAATGGTTGGCTTTCCATCTCCATTTTGTAATGATTTGAGAAACTCCCCAAGTCTTGGTCGTTCTATCTCCTTATGGCATGTTCTATTTATTGTATGCAAACCATTTGCAAAGGGTTGGTTGGCTTGTAATTTCTGGGAGACTGTGGGAAAGAAACTCTGTTTCTTCATTGTATATTTTGACAGAGGATTAATGAAAGGCAGCGGCTCTGTTTCATGAGATTCATGTGGTTGTGAGTGTAGCAATGTGTTTTTCCTTATGTTTCATATGTATCTTTTTATGTTTCATAGTTCATTCATATTCATTTCCAGTGTTTCTGAGTAAGATAAGGTAGAATTCATTTTTATTGCTCTGCATGTGGGAAAGTTTCACACTGTGTGTTTCTCTTCTATTGAAAAGGATTCATGTACTTATGCCCTTTTCACCCTCCTAAGCAATCTCTCCATTCTGCGTTATTTCAAACTAAATTACTAGACTTTCCGCCTATCTTGCCTCACGAAGTAATCTGTGCCTTTGTATTAAATTATCTGCTCATTGCTGTCTGTTGGTCCCATGCCATCCCAGAAACTCAGTCATTCATAAAAAATTGTTTCTTGTATCCATAATTACTTACTAGCCTACTAACAATATTCATTGTAAGTCATCTCAGACCATTTCGTTTATCTATTCACTGAGTGTGACCCGGAGAGAGCCTTCTCCTGTTCTGATAGGGCTAGCTACCAGACTCAGCGTCGTTTGTGGTTACCCTGAATTTCGCCTTCCTTCAACCTAAGGTAGATTTAGGTGCTAACACAAGGAAAGAAAATGAGATGAAACAGAGTTGAAACAATGGCATCCATTTCGTATAGCTAGCTCCTTCCAAAGAGGAGATTGTAATCTAGGTTAGCAGCAATGATTTATACTTCGATATTGATGACCTTCCCCCCAACACATGTGAAATGCTGGGATAATCCCATGCGGTCTATGAGAATGCCCATCAAATGGAGTCAGGAGGGTAGGTAAAGGAACAACCGAAGGTGATCCAATGGCCTTCTAGCATGACATCAACATGGCGCACGTTAAAGCCCCTTCATCAATAATGGTACAAAAAATATTAATTTTCCAGTATGTAGACTTTAGTTGAAAATCCATGTGATGAGGGAGTCGCTTTTTGACCTTAAGCATGTCTAAAGTGAGCACTAAAGAGTTGATTGGATCAACTACCCCTATCGCTGAAAACAAAGCACTTCATCGAGCTAGACACAACTGGAGAACCTCTAAAGCGAACATAGCGCTTGGAATCTGAGCCAGATCCTCAATAATGGAGTAATTTTGGGCAGCCCTAGCATTAGGATTAATAGTCATGCATTTAGCGAAACCTTCCGGTATCCGTGGTATAGTCTCGACAGGGGGTTGCTCAATATGAAGGTTGGTATTTATGGGAGTTGTTTTGTCCTTGGATGTTTCAGTTTCACTATAATCATGCGACTGAGTGGCCACTTGGACATTAGTACCCATCATGAAAACATTTGATGATTTCTCCCCTTCCTGGTTACCCCCTATCGAGGTACCAGGATTCGAACTCGCGCTAGCAAGCAATTATTGCCCTTGGGGAAAAGGGTTTGTTAACATAGATTGATAACTATAAGTCCCTTGCTACCCTAAGAGATGAGTTAAATGGTCTCCACTACATAGCTTACATGGAAACTTGACTTTCTTTCTAGACTCATTTCCACCACCACCAGCATTATTGCCAGGTTTATTTGGGTCATTCTTCCCATCTTGACTCTTTTTCTTACCTCGTCCTTTCTTTTTCCCATTAGAATTTTGATTTCCTTTGGGGTTGGAAGATTGGATGACATTAACAGAAGAGGGTTGAGAAGATGAAGGGTTAGACGATGTGACCTCATTGTTAGGAGTAGTTTGTAAAGACAACTGTTGCAATTGGCTCAACAGGTTCACCGCATTTGTGTCTACAGATCCAACAATACCATCCGCATGGGGAACTCGCTTCGACTTGGATATATCAACCTTAGTCCTAGGAGCATCTAGCAAGATTTTTTGTAGAATCCTAGATCGAGAATAAATCAATTCTAACTACTTTGCCCTAGAAATAGCTTGCTCCTTAAAATATACTCCAGACAGAGAGACATCCTTAGAGATTTCAGGTTGTAAATATTTCAAAAACCATTCGAGATGGTATTCCAGAGGAATTTCAGATTTAGTGAGCCTATTTCTCTATCTCCATTCCTGAATATGATCAGAAATGTGAGTTGTCATATCCTAACGAAAATTGGCTAGAATTTTAGGTTCGGTGTCATAATGAATAGGCAATTGGAAATTATTTAGGAAAATATTAGCCAAATCGATGAAAGATGTAAAGCTACCCCCTCGCAACTCTGTATACCACTTGGCTGCATTGCTAGTCAAGGTGCGTTGAAAAAGTCTCAACCTAACCGACTCATTGATAAGGTAGTTTGATGAGCACCACAAATGGAATGTGGTCACATGGTCGCCCGGGTCTTCACCGCCCTTCCCCTCGAACTTTGGAATGTCCGAAGGGAGTTTGGTTGGGACCATAGGCCAGGCAAGATTGTATTTGATTGGATCATTTGTTAATTTTGTGAGATCTGGCAAATTCAATGTTGCTAGAAAAGGAAGCCTAGGAGGACCTTGGGGATTCCACCTAGACTGGGAAGAGCCCCCAAAGTTCTGAAAACATTGACATGGATTTTGGAAGGCACCAAGCTGTCTGAAGTAACAAGTAGAACCAACTAAACCAAAAGGCAGACCTTGTGATCCAGCAAAACTCGGAGTTTGACAAACTCCGGCTGAAAAGCATCGATAACCAATGAAGCTCCCTCCTAAAGGATTATAAGGAGTTGATAACCCCTGATACAGATTCCAAGCAGAAGCTAAGGGAGCAATAATTCAAAATGAACTAACTTTGGAGTATGGCCTATTGCCTTATTGGTCAAAAAATGGATTCCCAGTTCCTATGCAACTGTAGGGTTAGTCCAACCTTAAAAGGGATTGTTTCCTTGTCTTGTAGAAGAAAAAGGAATAGATCCTATCGTCAGGTTGGAATGTGGTATATGACCACCTCCAAAAGGAAAACCCTAAAATGAAATCGATCCACCCATCATGGATGTGGAGGCACTAAATGGAACTGACAGATTACCCTGTGAATGGGTGCCAAACGGGAAGAATCTAGAACTAAATGCATTGGCTTGGGAATTTCCACTCCTACAAGGAATGGAGGTAGACCCAACTAAGGATGTGATAGCAAAAGACCCAAATAGAGATGAAGAGGGGATGGAAATAGTTCCTCCCCCTTGTACTGATGTTGAAGTCTACATGGTTGTAGCACTTGTAGTAGAAGCCATGCTTCCAGTGGTGGTCAACAAAGGTAAGTGCGTAATATGACCTAGACTTGACGGTCTATGTGTCAGAGTCCCAACATATGTAATATGTCTGGATAGTTAAAAGGTAGAGGATAATTCAGAGCCGTTAACGACTTTGGAAGTTCTTCTACCTCTATGTTATCTTCCGATTGAAAGAGAACTTGAGAAAGAATTGGAATGTTCCTCTCTAGTTTTGCAGAAGTACTAGTCCTATCCTGAACACTAATGCCCCCAAGGGGAGGATCAATCCCCGATGTTTCAGCTGCCACGAGATGAAACCCACTGGCAGTATTACCTCTGCACCTTCTAGGAGAAGGCTCTAAACTTGGTGGTGAAACACCATGAAGTCTTTGAGGCTGTCTAGGTGATCGGTCAGCCACATCGAATTTTTATTAAGATCTAATTAAAGACTCAAGAAAAATGAAATCTAGGCCAACTAAGAGCATAGAGCACACCCTAAAAAGTCCCTAAAATATGTCATCCAGTCAGACAAATTTCGAGTATTTCCACTTCAGGTGATGAGGACCAGACACCAAAATATAAGAAAGTGAAGTAAGGGGCCTTTCGAAGATAGTCTGAGATAATGATGGCCCAGTCCTACTAGCAAAGGTAACATAGGAAGTTAGGCTGAGCTCCTAACAATAGCCTGTGTTAGTGCAAGCCCCCAAGCTTCACAAGGGTGCCCTCCAATAGTACCATTGAGAGTGATACAATGTCAACCTCCAGTGCCATAGGATTCCCCTTCGTAGCCAGCTATGTAGATCCTTAGGAGAAGCAACTAAGGTTACCAACTTGTGTCAGAATCCAAGTGGAATAGTCATGAGATAAGATTCGACAAGTAGGAGAGGGAGTATCTCTCTTCCTTATCCTCAAAAACCCTCGTGCTTAACTCCCAGATCCAAAGCTTTCCTAGTCTTCCTAACACTATTGCATTTGCACTCACTATTCAGACTCCTATGTTTGATAGTTTAAATCCCCTTAGAGAGCTTTCTCTCCACACACCTAATGCAAGGCCCTAAAATATCCTAAAACTTGTTGGTGTGTCTAAACTAACAATTATGAAAAAGTTCTAGTGTATTTTAATTAGTGCTTGTTTTTAAATGGATTGTTCTTTAAGTCAAGGGATAAGCAGGGATGAAACTGATGGTGTTTTGACGCAAAACAAATTAATAAAAACCAAACTATATGAATATGCACTCATTTTGTTCTTTGATGAAATAAATTTCTACTAGGTTCTAAGGAACTTTAAGAAAGCAACAAATTTTTCTTTTCTTTTCTATTACTCAAGCTTCAAATGCACAAATTTATCCTAATGCTATGAGTACATGCTGATGTAAACTTAAGACTACTCTAAATCAAAGAATGAAAGTAATGTGTTTATCAGTTCTAATTAGCCACTTGAGATGTTTATATAGAATATAAGCTGCTAATACTCATTTTCGTCGAAAAACTAAAAGAAAATTTCAAGACAAACAAAGATGCACTTTCACTCGCAAAAAGGAAATTAAATCAAAACAAGGCCAAAGAAAGAAAAAAACCAAGTTTTCAATAGGTTGTTCTTCAAAAGAAAAAACAAAAATGATTTTTCAAAAGTGCTCCAACTAAGACTGAAACTTTATGATCGAAGAACAGGAAACAAAAGACTTTGCAAGTTAACAAGCACAGAATGGGTGAAAACTCAACAAAAAGTGTGTTTAAAGATGCTCTTAGGAATAAAAAACAACAAAAAAGAGCTTGGTGATGATGATTGTGAGATCAAGAAAGACAATTCTCAAAATCATCACACAACAACTTTCAAAAAGTAAATGGCGACAAAGATGCAGTTTTGACAGCAAACAAAAAGATCACCAAAACAAGATTTTCCACAAAGATTGAGACCAATTTTTTTGCCCTGGAAAGCCATAACAGCCAAGATTCCTAAAAAGAGCTCTTGTGTGCTTAAAAAAAATGATGACGCTTGCAATAAAACAAAACAAGACCAATACTTTCCACAATCGGAGAGAGTTTGAAATCATGAACTTGCTGTAAAAATAAAGGTTGACACAGAAAACTAACTATTCAAGATAGACTCAGACCAATAGACAGATCTTCAGAAACAAAAATATTTGAAAAATCTTGAAAATTTTAGGATATACACGACTGTGTCAATGTACAGCTGTGTGTATATGCTATTCAGCCCAATGAGACCTGCGTATATGCGGGTTCACTTGAGGAAACTTGCATAAAACGCCTTTGTAAACTGGAAAAATAGTGTATACAATAGATCTCAAGAAAAACAAGAAAAAGTCTGAAGAAACTGATAAAACTTACTGTTCAAATTCCTACAGGAATAGACTACTCAGTCACAGCAAACAAAGAAATAGTTGAGCCATGATTGGCTTGAATAAACCCAAACTAGGAACAACAATACTGTTGTCCCCAGTGGAGTGGCCAATTCTGTTCGGGGATAAATTCCCCTAGGCTCTTGGTTGATACCCTAGTAGATTGGGGGTTATCTACGAAGAAAAACAAGCATTCCACATAGCCATGATGCTGATATAAACAAACTACATGAGAGGTGCACTTGAAGGTCCTTCGTTTGGGAAGATCCAGCCAGGGTCCAAACCCTCTTGGAGTTCCTTTCGATCCTTCAACCTGCAAAACAATCAATTCAAGAAAGAACAACAGTATATGGACCAAGCATCATAAGGAAATCAACTTCATAGCATATTGAAAAATAGTTAGTTATACAATTGAAACAATCATTCATATGTAAATCATAACATTGATATCACAAGCATGAAGAAGATTAATATCAGGAACAAGGCAAGTGTTTCTCTTATTATAGATAACTAAAGTACAGAAAGGAATGATTTCACCTGAGTCTTCCTTTCACAGGCTCCAAATGGAACCGTCCTCTGGATTCATCCCATCTCAAACCTTCAACAAACTCCTTCCATTACTCACTCCAAGATATCTCAACTAATGGAAAGACATAATAACTCAAGGAAACAAGGGTCTCCTATAAAGGGGGAGGTGCTGGTGTAGAGCTATAACTAGGGTCTCCCACACCTCTAATTATCCCACATTAATAAGTCAATCCGGGAACGTTTTGTTATTGCAAAGAGTAACTCAATCCGAGGCTATTCTCCTGAGTAATGCTTAGTAGTATAGCGTTCAGAAAAGACAAGAGTAAACAGATGCTAAACTATGACTAAATTACTCCAAAAGGATAGAATCACATAAGACAGCTTATCAATCAAGGGTACGGAAGCGATAACCCATCCCTCTAGAAACTAATGGAAAGGAAATTAGAGCATGGACCATAGGTCCGGGAGCTAGGCAACGACTGTTGAGGCTCACTACAGCCTTAGACCTTCTCTCACACCAAAACAGCGAATGCAAGTAAATGGAACGGCAGCAAGTAAAATGGAACAACAAATAGGAAATGGAACAGCAAGTGTAAAATGGAATGGCACTAAATGGAACAACAATCAAAAGAACTAAATCTCGCGAGTCAGAACCAAACTTGCTGTATTGAACCAAACTCACAATATGCGATGAAATAACAATCTTCTCTCTTAAAGCAAACTGGATGGACTGTACTTTATGGAACAACACTCATTGATGAATTACGGAAAAACAGTAATCGACCATATATGCACACCTCACATTAATATAGTAATCTGACAATTAAGGATAATACGGCTATGTTTCCAAATAGAATAACATCACTTTCAGATTCCAATAATCGGGATTTCAAATGAATCCAATAATAGTAATATTCAGTACAGACGCTCTGTAATAGAAATAGCTGGTTTAGACTAAAAACATGCGATCAACTCTGAAAAGATTCAATCATACAATGCAGAGTCATTACACAGATTTCCTGAAAAAAACCATTAATGCATTAATCGTAGCAGAGCATAGCATAGCACATGAAAGGTATATCAGATTACTGAGTAATAAAGATAAGCAAACCACGCAGAAATCAAGTTATAATGATACAAAAGCAAGTTTCCTTCGGAGCTGGGCCCTTAGCTTCCAATGGTACACCGCCTTAGATTACTCTAGACGCAAAGATGAAATAAACACCAAGTCTTTTATATTAACGCATCAACAAACGTACAATAAACCAGGTCTCAGTGAGACTCGATGATCAAAGTTTTGTCTGAAACTGAAAATTACAACAAGAAGTCCCTTAGCTTAACGATGTTGTTCCTTTTTATAAAAGTAATGGTGGGGATATCTAGGTAACAAAAATAAGTAAAACAGCGATCCCTCAGGATCAAAGATCCTGAGGGATTCACCAAGTTGTTAATCCTTTACTTTTCTTTCCGTTTTTCGACGAATTGGTATCCCTTCTTCCTTTCTTGGGTTATTCTGCTTTGATCTGCTCGATCTCGTTTGCATCTGGTTCCCTTCTAGAGGGGCGACAGTTATTCCTTCTCTGTCTTTCCCTTTTGAATGACAACTCTTCGTTTCCACTTTTCCCTATATAGAAAAATGACAATTCTCAATGATTAAGCTTTCCCATGTTAATTCTTACACATTTTATTAAAATTCTTTATTTCTTTGAGTTCATGATGCAGAAAAGGTTACAAATGTTACTGAAAAGCCACTAAATTGCTTGTCAAAAGCATACCTTTCAAGTGCTCCACACAGCCCCCTGCTTACCCTATTTCATGCCCTCATGAAACATTATAGTTGACATGCAAGGCGGTAAGAGAATAGGCCGGAGAGGGAACCTCGTGAGGAGGCCTACAACCGTGATGAGCAACTAGATCATCGAAGAACTGATTTATTTGACCTGTAGGCATTTCATACAAGGCCTGATATCCGGGTGCAGGGTGCCAAATGATTGGACTACCAAATCGATACCCTAACCAGGATGGCCCTGCTTGAAGAATACGTTCCCCATAAAGGTTCAATCGGCTGCCAGCCAGCTCAAAATTTTCGTATTTGAATGGTTCCCTGAGTTGGATTTTTGGGCTAGAAGTCCGGTATCAGAATTTTGTAGCATCGATGGCGAGGTCTTTAATAGTCAGAAAATATTCCAGACTATGTCGGATTAGGTCTTCGTGCATGGGTGCTAATATCTCGATGACACCCGGGGTCCTCATAAGGTTCCTATGCTCTCTCCATAGCATCACTGGGTCTCTAGGCTCGGCTCTCACCCATAAGTCTAGGCTATTTTCCTGTCTCTGAAAGGTGTTATAAGCTCTGAGCCATTTCAGCTGATTAACCCCAAATGAAACGAAGACTTGCAATTGTATGTAACCAACAAAAGGGCCAGGATTTAAGTCTGTTTCCTGGTCTAGCACGAGGTTGTGCAAGTAAAATTCGCACAATAATCTTTGAACCTTAACTCCATAATGCTTGCAACAATCTCTGAAATCATTAACAATATTGATTCGGATAGGGGCACCCACCTTAACAGCTTTTATTTTTAATCATAAATATCGTTCAAGCAAAAATAAATCATAGTTTTTAGCAGGGGCCCTACAGGTCAGAGCGTCATTATACAAAGAACACATACTGTCCATCTACTTAATAACAATATCTAATCGATGAGTTACCTTGGCAACCATTTCTTGCTCCTTTTTCCATCCTTCGAAGGCCTGGCTCTCGGACTGACTAAGATTCCGAAGTTGTTGTTGTAACTCTTCATATTTCTCCCGGGGGACTGTTTGTTATCTCAGATGTTCAGCTTCTTGCTGAGCTTGCTTCATCATCTTGTGCAAGGTTCTTGTTTTTGGATCCTTTTTCCATAGAGCCGTAGAGGCCAGGAATTTTACCTGAACCTTTTTGTTATGTTGTTTGGAGTTCAGAACCCGAATTACCCCTGAGGTTGGTTCTTCTATTTGGGTCTTCTTACTCTCTTTTTCTTTCTTAAGACGAATGAAAGGTTGATGTGGTCCCCCTGTTATTGGAACATATTCCTGTTCCTCTGCCTCAATTGGAATGTCAGTCCATTCTTCAGGGTCAATTAGAACAATAGTTTGTTCTTCAACGTTGTTTGGAATAGCAGTTTGTTCTTCAATGTCATTTGGAATAGCAGTTTGTTCTTCAATGTCATTTGGAACGACAGTAGGTCTTCCAGCGGGGTTTCGATCAACAGAGCGGCTATAAGTCCGTCGTCTTCTTGTCCTGCGGGATTTTGCTGCAGTGGCCCTTTTTCTTTTCCTTAAGGTCCTTCGTATCCTCAGGTTGGATTTCAGAATCCGAATTTGTTGTCGGAGCTTAGCTATAGTGTTTAGCAACCTCTGTTGTTTCCTCCTTAATTTCTTAATTTCTATTGCCTCAGCAGAGGGTTTATGACTGGCCCTTAAATCTGCTCCTACTCCGTCTAGAATTTCTTCTGGTGTCTTGGGAACAGATTGTTCACGATTGGTGTCTCTTATTTCCTCATCATGAACGCACACGTTTTCTTCTCCTGCCTTTTCTGCATGTGATTTCTCAGGTGTGTCTTCCTCCGGAGGTTCGTCAGGGAGGTCTGATGGGCTGGAGGGCTGGCCATACTCCCCCATATTGGCCAAGATTGCAGCCAATTCCTCTTCACCCACAGGGTCCCGCAGCGGGCTGCCCTCTGGCTGTACTACTTCCTGCTCTTGATTGGACTGCTCAGTGACTACCTTGGAGTGTTCAGCTTCTTTTTCTGTTTCAGAGTGCTCATCTCCTTCCTCGACTCCTTCTCCGGGCTGCTCAGCCTCGACCCCAGATTGCTCAGCATTTTCTTCGAAAGGTCCTCCTTCTGCTTCTGTAGGTTCATCCGTAATCTCAATTGGCTGGCTAGTGGTCTCCTGGATCTTTTGCAGCCTCCCTCGTATCCGGGCCAGCCGGGCTGATTTCCTTGGTCTCTCAAGCTGTTCGGGTGTACCAACAACATGTTTTTCTGCTACCAATTTTCTGGGTTCTTCTGGTCGTTCTGGTGTATTAGAGGAATGTTTTCGTTTTGGAGCAACATGTTTTTCTGCTGCCAATTCTCTGCGTTTTTCCGATCATTCCGATGTGCTAGAGGAATGTTTAGGTTTTGGGGATGGTGCAACCAATCCCCCCTCGATCATTGCAATGAGCTCCTCCCAGCTGCTCTGCTGTTGAGTGAGAGTATGGCTCACTATCAATCGAATCAATCCATGGTGGCTAACAACTGTTTCTATGTGCTGTGCCTTTTTCAAGCTTCAGGCCGCATCATGTAATAATGAATTTAAGAGTGCAGGCAGATTTACAGAACATTTTCCTTTCAAAACAGCTAAGAGTTTAATATGACATGGTCTTTCCTCCCTTCGCAAGTGATGTAGCTCTGCACTATCTTTGCTAATTCGGTCCAGGTTTCCCCTAACGTTGCTGGCAGAACTCCCTTCCCCTTGAATGTCAAGTTTTGGCCTTCATCCTAGAAAATCTCCATAATATTTTGTAGTCTTCCTTTCTTCAACGTCCATACAGGTCCGGTAGCTGGTAGTCCCGAGACTTCTGCAATTATATCATCAGTGACCGCTATCTGTCTCTCTCTTACTATGGAGTAGTTCTCCTGCAGATTTTGCAGGAATTCCAACGCCACTATTTCATTTGATTCTTGTAGGCGACTGAAATAATTCAGCCACCCTGCCTTTTCTAGGATCTCCTGCGCAGCAGCGGAGACTGTCAACTCCTGAGGTTCGCTTCGGATTGCCTTTCCCCCCATGGTTCCACTTAGAATTCTCAATGGAACAGCAACTGCCTGTGCTGTTTGAGACGCAGAGAGGGTGATCGTCGCAAGGTTTTGGAAAAGAACACAGAGTATGCAACAAAAAAGGATCGTGGATGGAAACTTTTGTAAAATAGAATTATCATATCGTTAAACCATGCCATACCTTCGTACATTATCTTCTCCGAATGGTGTGCTGACACGTAATTCATGGAGTAATGAGGTTACCTTCCCCCCCGCGATCTGATAAGCTGTCCCCAGCCATCAAATAGAGGAGCAGCAGCCATTCTGAAACCAAGTCATAAAGGAAAAACATATGAAATTATGTCATGTTTTAGATAGACAACGAAATACCAAAATCGAGGCAAAAAGGTGGATCACGTTTTACATAAGAGCCTGCGTGATATGATGTGAGGCCGGGGGATGGGACGTCTGTCAAGCATATGAAATCTCCAGCGGTCATTATCAGTTTCGTTGCCATGATTGGTGGTAATGAGTGTTCATGCGATGTATACATCGGGATATAAAATATGATCTATTCATAGGATATAAGAGATAAAGAAGTATTGATATCATACCTATTGGTGTAACCATTACGACTTCAATACCATTAACAGAGCTTTGCTGCCAACAGGTGTTCATAACCTTGGAAGAGTTGTTTATTTCACCCCCGGAACCATGATCCTTTGTGTGTATTTTGAAGAGTATTTTGTCAAAATGTAGGCCATTATGCTAGCTTGATAACCAGATAGCCATAATGCCATTCACAAGGTAGGTGCGAAATGTGGGCAGGCCGACTCGTGATGAGACCCCCTGTTCCAAGGTCTGTTTATTTTAGTGTACCTATGGACCATATCCCTGGTGTGGTGGCCATAATGGGAATGCCACTTCGCTTCCATCCTTATGATCATGGTAGGCTGGCTCTTGATGAGACCCCCTATCCTGCATTTGACAATTGATGATCCATATTTAATTTTTTCTTTTTGCAGAGCACTTTTTCTTATTTATTTACACATAAGGGTGGTTCAACACTCCTTAAGTGTGGGGAATGGTGGAAGAAGTCTTATCATCCCAACAGGAATATATAAATCCTCTGCTCTTACCCCTAAGTAATAATAATAAAAAAAGAATTTAGGGAAATCGTCATGATAAAGATCACCAACCAGAGCAACGGTAATAAGACAATGACAACGAAGATAAGAAGTAAGTGTGTCCCTCCTCTTGTCCTTTTATCAATACTAGGCCTTATAAATATAGCGATCTATGATCTTCTGACTTCGGTATGTCATGATTTATGTTCATTGCATAAGTGCATAGTTGTATCTTAAAGACTGGGGAGAACATGGGCGAAAAGCATCCTCAGTATCATCAAAGAGAGCAAAAACATGTCGATGGTATTCCTTTTGAAAAAGGAACAATAGAGAAGAATCCATGCAAACAAATACTTGAGATGTCGTTTCTTTAAAAGGAACAGCAAAAGATCACAAATGTTGTTCCTTTTGAAAAGGAACAGTAGAAAATAACGAATGTTGTTCCTTTTGAAAAGGAACAGCAGAAAATCAAAAATGTTGTTCCTTTTGAAAAGGAACAACAAAGAATCACAAACGCTGTTCCGTTTGAAAAGGAACAGCAGAAAATCACAAATGTTGTTCCTTTTGAAAAGGAACAACAAAAAAATCACAAATGTTGTTCCTTTTGAAAAGGAACAACAGAAACACAACAATGTTGTTCCTTTCGAAAAGGAACAGCAGAAACACGCAAATGTTGTTCCTTTTGGAAAAGGAACAGCAAGGACACGCAGAATGCAAAAGCCAAAATTAAAAAAGAAATATCAGTGAAAATGTTAAGAAAACATATATACAAAAACTTATGTACAAGTTATAGAAGAATGAATTCCTTACTGAATTATAGGTGAGGAATATTTTGCTTCCTCTTCTAAAATTTCCATATCAGTGTCTCGACGTAGCTGCTGACAGAAGGATTCCTGAGTGAGTGGTTTTCGATAAAGGCGAACTCGGTGGCCATTTACCTTGAATGCATATCCAGAACCGTCGATTGTGATGAGAGTGAGGGTCCCATTATCATGTACTTTCTGGATTTCATATGGTCCCAACCATAGAGTCTGAAGTTTCCCTCGGAAGTTCTGAAACTGAGAGTCATATAACAAAGCCCAGTCTTCTTCGTGAAAGACTTTGTTCTTGATGAGTGCATCATGCCATTTATCTCGCTGTTGTTGAATAAGTGTTGTATTCTGTAATGCATAGAGCTTGATTTCTTCCAATTCATTAATCTGCTGTAATCGATTGATTTGTGCCTCACTTAGATCTAGGCCAACTTCCTGTGCAGTTCGTAGCGTTTGGATTTCGAATTCTATGGGGAAAATAGGTTGTTTTCAAAACAATAATTGATAGGGTGAATAACCTGTGGTACTTCTCCATGTGGTTCTATAAGCCCACAGTGCTTCAGGTAATCGGGCAGCCCAATCACACCTATGTGACGCAATGGTTTTTGTTAAAATTGATTCTATTACCTTGTTGCTATTTTCTACTTGCCCATTCGCCTGCGGATGATATGGGGTAGTAATTTTATGCTGGATGTGATAATTGTTAAGTGTTGCAGCTAATTTGTTTCCAGCAAATTGTGGTCCTCCATCTGTAATTATTTCTCTCAGAAGTCCATAACGTACAAACAAATGGAACATGAACTGTATTACAGAATCTTCTGTAGCTCTAGGTAACGCTTCGGCCTCGACCCATTTGGTGACATAGTCTATCACCACCAAGATATATGTTCTCTGATTTGATGATGGGTTGATGGGTCCAACGAAATCAAGGGCCCATTGTTCAAATGGCTCAATGACTAATTGTGGCCTCAGAGGCATTTCGTCGGCTTGACCAGGTCGTCCTACTCGCTAGCAACTGTCACAGGCTTCGGCAAATTTCTTCACATCTTTGAAAATTGTAGGCCAATAGTATCCTATCTGAAATACTTTATGTGTTGTTATTTTTTCAGCAAAGTGTCCCCCACATGGTCCGTCATGACAGGCTTTTAAAATGTCAAAAATTTCATCTTCTCGAATACATCTCCTAATTTGCATGTCTGCCACTGTGTGGAACTTCTATCAATCCCTTTCATATCAGGGTAATCCCACGCAAATGCTTCTTGATACTTTCGTAACAGATGGACGAGCTTTGTTTCTTGGTCCGGTGTGAGGTTGGCATTGATATTTAGAGTCTTACCTGGTTCAATTTCCACTACTTTACTGTTGGCAACAACAGTCACAAGTATTGTTTGGTCATGCGCATCTTTCAAAGGATCTTCTTCTAGTTCACTATCAAATGCTACTTCTATCATGAAACACTGTGTGTGAGATCTAGATTCAGTTTGACTAATGAAATTATTGATGGCATCGTCTTCTGTTTGGTCTTTAAAATCTAGAGCCTTTTGTACAGTCAATGGGGATCTGATATTGTTAGTAAGGTATGACAAAGGGTGCTAGTTAGTTTTTATCATTGTAAGACTTGGCTGTGCTAGAGGGTATAGAACTAGATTTTTAATATTTGGTCCTCTATTTATAGTCATGTTTCCCTGGCGGCAACCAATGTAAGCATCGACAGTAGCAAGCCAAGGTCTACCTTGAATTAGCGGATGTCCATCCAGTCGGGTTTTTGGATTAATTATCAGGAAATCGGTTGGGTATTCTCAGGAATCTACAGAAACCATGACATCGTATAGAGTACCTTCTGGTCAAACCACAAATCGGTCTGCCAATTCTAACAAAGTAGAAGTAGGTTCTACCGATGTAACACCAAGCTTTTGGCAGGTAGAGGTTGTCAAAATATTAATTGCAGCTCCTAGATCAACTAAAGCATTAGTCAGGGTCTGACCATAGATTTGAACAGTTACGATTGGATTTCCGGGATCGTCATATTTAATTGGTGTCTCCTTTCCTGATAAAAGGTCAGATAAAGTAGTGACTACTTGGACTCTTGGGTTAGAGGTTGCATTCCTAAATGATTTTTTTATGCACAATTCTTTTATAGTTTTTGTGTATATAGGGATGTCTTGAATGGCTTGGAGGAATGAAATTCTTATGTACAGATTTTGTAACTCTCCCAGAATGTCAAAGTCTGGATATTGTATAGGTCATGGTATGACTAATCGTTCCGGGAAGGGAGGAGAGGATGTACTTGCTTGATGATGGGTCTGCTCTTTATTTACACCCTTTTGTTGTAACAGCACTTCTATTGGTAACTGATCTTCAATGTGAACTATTTTATCTCCCTACATTTCTATTATACGTCCAGATCTTAACTAAAGATCATTGCGCTCCCTCAGATCAGGTCTTCTGATGTTGCCATAATTTGGAGGGATTGGACCGGTATATTATTTGGATTGGGATTGGGTTGGGCTGGGAGTTCTGGTCTCAGATTAGACTGGGGGTTTTGTTGTAAAGCTGGCAGAGTCGGTTGAGGGAGTGGAATAGTTCTTGCTGGCTGATATGTCGATTTTGGCCAGTTTGTCTACCAGGGTGAACCTTGTGAAGTAGGGGGCATCCATTGTGGAGGATATGAGTTATTCTGCCAATATGGTGGGGCGTAAGGAAAATTCGGCCAGCCGAATTGGCTTATCTGATTCATCCACGGATTTGGAGAAGGAAACGGCTGTGATGACCAATTCGGAAATGGGGGTTGAGATTGGTTTTGCCACATACTATATTCCTGAGCATTATACTGTAGAGGCTGGAAGGAAGAAGTTGGATCTGAAAACATACCAGATTGCCTTGGTTGCCATTGGGGACGCTAATTAATGAAGTATGCCGATTCTAGCTCTTCTTCCGCTTCCTTATATACTGCCTTCAATCCAGGAAGTGAGGGACAACTCTCAGTAAGGTGGTCTTTTGTACAGATAGCACATGTTTGAACTGCATCCAGTGGATATTCCTTGTGGCTATGTTTTCTTCTACATCAGGGGCAGAAAATCGCCAGATTTTGTTCCGCCTCCATTTGCTTCTGTTTAGCCTGCACAATATCAAGTTTTGTAGTTAATGTCCCCAGAATATCAGTTTTAAAATTTTCTAATAAATTTCCAAGTTCTACACGTGTTACTCCTTCTGTTGATATTTTTTTATCTCTGACAAACCGATCATATTTTGCTGGTTTTATCCTTGTGCTGCCTCTTGAACTCCTGATACATAAATCAATGATGTCAGCAAAATTCTCTTGATAAATATCCCCTTTTCCCATGATATTTAATGTTTCAATCCACTGTTCCTTCATGCCTCTGATCAATGTAGTTTTTAACACATTATCAGGCAGAGGTAGTGATGCATAGGGAGATCTCTGTAGATTATACTGAAAACATTCTACATATTCCTCTAATGTTTCATTTGGTCTAACTGTCATTTGGAATATTTCATCTTTTAATTCTCTAGACCTACAATAATCATAATATTTCTTTAGGAAAGATTCTTTCATTTATTCCCAGTTATTTATGACTCCACCACCTAAACCCATAAACCATATTAAAGCCGCCCCTTTCAAAGTGGAGGGGAACAATTTTAATTTTTGGGGGTCAGTGGTGTAATCATATCCCCTTCATAGCACATCAAATTCAAATAAGAATGCATCGGGGTCCTCTGATGTAAGTCCGTGAAATGTAGGAATGTGTTGAAGAGGGATTGCTTTCATGGGCGCATTTGCTGCAGAATCCACTATAGGATATTGGAATGTAGAAGTTTGAGTATTTGGCTGATTCTACGCCATGGGATCGAATATATGCAAATAACCTTCCGGGATTTCTAGGAGGGTATTCCTAGGCTGAGAAGGAACGGCCTTGACAAGGATTGTTTTAATAGCACTTCCCCTATCTGGAATTTCTATCTGAGGAAATGGGATGTCTTCAATAATAATTTTTACCGTGCTCCCCTTATTTGGGCTATTTAGCAGCTGGATTATCCTAGGAGGAGACCTTGGCTCTCCTACTTCCCCTATTTCCCCTTCTCCCTCACAAAGATTGCTTAGATTCCCTTCCTGCAGTCGTTCTGGAATAGAATTTTCAATTTCTTGAAAGTCTTGTTCATCAGTCTGACTATGCACCTCAGCAAAGGCTTCAGATGGTGATGCTGTGACCTGAAGGGAGCTAGTAGACTGTTTAGAATTGATCATTCTGGGGCCTATTGATGGCTGAGATTCAGTTTTCTTATAGATTTCGTCTATGAAGGTTGTTCGGCCAAGGGTCACCGGCCCTTTGGATTTTTCGGGTTTGGATGGAGGTTTGATATTCCTTTCTGGCTTTTTACGCTTAGTCATGCACTCTAATAAACTACTAAATCCTATTCAACCAGCAATTCTGCTAGGAGAGCGGACGGTGGTGCAGGGATTTTACATGCTCCGTACGCAGGTTCTTACCTTCCGTTTTTAAAATCCAACTCTCCCCTAGCGGATTTGTGCACTACTCTGTAAAGGACAAATGGCTATACTCTTTCCCCGGCAATGACGCCAAAATGTAGAGCTATAACTAGGGTCTCCCACACCTCTAATTATCCCACATTAATAAGTCAATCCGAGAACGTTTTGTTATTGCAAAGAGTAACTCAATCCGAGGCTATTCATCCGAGTAATTCTTAGTAGTATAGCATTGAGAAAATACAAGAGTAAACAGATGTTAAACTATGACTAAATTACTCCAAAAGGATAGAATCACACAAGACAGATTATAAGTCAAGGGTACAGAAGCGATAACCCATCCCTCTAGAAACTGATGGAAAGGAAATTAGAGCATGGACCATAGGTCTGGGAGCTAGGCAGCGACTGCTGAGGCTCACTAATGCCTTAGACCTTCTCTCACACCAAAACAACGAATGCAAGTAAATGGAACGGCAGCAAGTAAAATGGAACAACAAATAGGAAATGGAATAGCAAGTCTAAAATGGAACGGCAGTAAATGGAACAACAATCAAAAGAACTAAATCTTGCGAGTCAGAACCAAACTTGCTCTATTGAACCAAAATCACAATCTGCGATGAAATAACAATCTTCTCTCTTAAAGCAAACTAGATGGAATGTACTTTATGGAACAACACTCATTGATGAATTATGGAACAACAGTAATCGACCATATATGCACACCTCACATTAATATAGTAATCTGACAATTAAGGATAATACGGCTATGTTTCCAAATAGAATAACATCACTTTCGGATTCCAATAATCGAGATTTCAAATGAATCCAATAACAGTAATATTCGGTACAGACGCTCTGTAACAAAAATAGTTGGTTTAGACTAAAAACATGCGATCAACTCTGGAAAGATTCAATCATACAATGCAGAGTCATTACATAGATTTCCTGAAAAAACCATTAATGCATTAATCGTAGCAGAGCATAACACAGCACATGAAAGGTATATCAGATTACCGAGTAATAAAGATAAGCAAACCACGCAGAAATCAAGTAATAATGATATAAAAGAAAGTGTCCTTCGGAGCCAGGCCCTTAGCTTCCAATGGTACACCGCCTTAGATTACTCCAGACGCAAAGATGAAATAAACACCAAGTATTTTATATTAACGCATCAACAAACTTACAGTAAACCAGGTCTCAGTGAGACTCGATGATCAAAGTTTTGTGTGAAACTGAAAATTACAACAAGAAGTCCCTTTGCTTAACGATGTTGTTCCTTTTTATAAAAGTAACGGTTGGGATATCTAGGTAAAAAAAATAAGTAAAACAGCGATCCCTCAGGATCAAAGGTCCTGAGGGATTCACCAAGTTTTTAATCATTTACTTTTCTTTCCCTTTTTCGCCGAATTGGTATCCCTTCTTTCTTTCCTGGGTTATTCTGCTTTGATCTGCTCGATCTCGTTTGCATCCGGTTCCCTTCTAGAGGGACAGCAGTTATTCCTCCTCTGTCTTTCCCTTTTGAATGGAAACTCTTCGTTTCCACTTTTCCTTGTATAGAAAAATGACAATTATCAACGATTAAGCTTCCCATGTTAATTCTTACACATTTTATTAAAATTCTTTATTTCTTTGAGTTCATGATGCAGAAAAGGTTACAAATGTTACTAAAAAGCCACTAAATTGTTTGTCAAAAGCATACCTTTCAAGTGCTCCACAGTTGGAAGCACAGGGATCTTCAGACCTGGTCAGAGATAATCTCAGGAAAAGGACTTTTCTCTCTGTTCTCTCCTCCTTAGGCCTTCCCATTGAAGCCTTTTTATACTTCTCCCAAAGTAGTTTTTTAGTTGGGAATTCGTTAGGAACATTTAGGCCATGGGCACTAATAGGTAATCAACAAGTAAAACCCGTGATATCCACCTGAAATTAAGGAGATTTAATTTTTTTAAGTGTTTTAAGACATATACATGGGTTTCATATATATAGACCCGCGTACACATGCGTTTAGCTTAGGGAAATGTCGTGTATTGGGAATAAAACTCCATTTTTTTTAAGTATTTGGACCAGGTCTAGAAGGAGGGGTTGCCCTAGGCCATGAGTGTAGCATTACAAACATCAAGAGTGAGGGCATACAAATTTTTTGTTTGTATTCTTGTATCTAGGTATATTTTTGGTTTTTCACACAAAATACACTTCCTTAACCTATATGCACCATAGAGATTGAATATGTTTTTGGGATAAGATGGAGGCTTCCAATATCCTTAAAATTGGGTCACTTATTATTGTCACGGATGTTAACGCAACTATTTCCACGGAGGAAATTTGGGTGACTCAGTGGAAAAGGGATCCCTTAGTAGACAAACTAATAGACATTTTTGCCACTAATAATCTGGTTGATATCAGACCCTCACCTCTCTCCCCTACTTGGAGCAATAGAAGATCTTGGGAACAGTATATTGGCAAGCATTGGTAAATATCTTGGGAACAATATATTGGTAAGCATTGGAAAATATCTTAGAAACAATATATTGGCAAGCATTGGCAAGAACATCATTGAAATATTGGCAAATTGGTGATCCTGGGTGGATAGAACATTTGTATCTGAAAATGCCTCTGTTTTTCTATAGTGGAGGATGGAACATGCTCGTTTTGGCATTCCATTTAAGTTCAATAGGGTCTGGCTAGAGGATGATGAGTTGAATGAACTGATTCAAAACACATGGCTTTCTATAAAGATGAATGATAATGTTCCTCTAATGAAAAACATTTATGAGGAATTAAAATTACTTAAAAGAAATGTCAGGATCTGGGAAAGAAATAAGAAGAAAGCTTTGTGAAAATAACTCAATGAAATATTGGTGGAGATGGTGCACATTCAGAAGGATATGGAACTGGGCACCCCTTCTATTTCTATGTGGGGGTCCCTGAAATCCCTGGGATAGTGATGAAGGAGAATACTTTAGATACAAGAAATTACATGAAGGCTAAAAAGTAGAGAATTATGGATAGGGAGGGTAAAAACAGCACTCGGTTCTTCCATAAATTTGAAAATAATCAAAAAAATATAAATAATATTTGACATATTTTGGATTTCTATGGTGAAAAGGTTTTTTCTACTAAGGAGATACAAAGAGGTGTTGTATATTATTTTGAGATGTCTTATCAAGCTAGGGTGGGTGTTGATATTGAAGACCAGATTTGGGAAATGAGGGAATACTCTCTGACATTCAATGAAGAACAAAATAATGCATTGTATAGCCTTGTCTCCACTAATGTAGTTCTACAGATCCTTAAGTCCTTCAAAAAAACATAAATTCCCAAGACCCGACAGTTGGACAGTTGATATTTTTCTACACTTCTTCGATTTGATGGGTAAGCAGTTGTAAAATATGGTGGAAGAAGCACAAATTACTGGCAAGGTTTCAGGTGCCATAAACTCTACATTTATGGTTTTGATATCGAAAGTCATTTCTAAGATTATTGCAGAATGGATCAATGATTCTCTGTCAAATTGTATCTACCATGAACAATTTGGTTTTCTTCATATCATGTTGATACATGATGTCGTTGCTATACCACAGGAAGCCATACATACTATACACACAAAGAAATTAGAGGCTTTGGTTATGAAGAATGACTTAAGGAAGGCATATTATGAATGTGTGGATTGGTCTCTCATTCATCTCATACTCTCTAAGATAGACTTATCTATCCAAATGGTAGAATGGATCATGGGTTGTGTATCCACTATCCAATATTCGGTGCTCGTGAATGGGTTCCCATCTAATTTCTTCAAAGCCCATAGAGGTTTATGACATGGATGTTCTGTCTCACATCTGCTCTTGATACTGGTGATAGATGACCTCAGCCATAAGATCCATCCAACATGCTCATCAGGTTTGTTTTGTGGCATTAAATCGGGATATCTCTCATAAATTACACATATCTTCTTCATGGATGATTTTCTTGCCTACGGGATGGTCACTAGAGCACAATGGATGCTATTGCACCACATCATTCAAATATTCAGGGAAGCTTAAGGTATGATGGTCAATGAAGAAAAATCATTAATTATATATTCTCACAGTGCATAGGAGGAGATTAACTACATTGTTTAACTTTTCCATTTTCGCACACAACCCATGGGTGATTTCTTCACATACTTAGGATCTGGACTAAAGCCAAATAACTACATACTTGTAGAATGGCAGTAATTTATTAACAAATTACATGCACGCCATTGGTTAAACCTTGGCAGATTAAGGCACAGGAAATTCATCAACAACTAATGGTTTATTGGGCAGATCTTTATATACTTGCGTCACATGTAATAAACAAAATAAAAAGTATTATGGCTCATTTTTTTTGGTGGGAATAGACTCCAAATATAAATATCATTTGATCAAATTGGATAAGATAACAATCCCAAAATAATTTGACTGGTTGGGTATTCTTGACATAAAATGTTTTAGATGGGCTCTCATCATACAATCAATATAGAGAGCAATTTTCCATGTGGGTGTATGGAAAATTTGAGGCATAAGGGAGCAGACGACTCAATCAAAATAAACATATTAGACTCAACAATGGATAATGGATCTGGAACAACTTTCTTAAGATTAAATATTGGTTTCTTAGGCGGATGACATGGGCTTTCTGATTGGGAAATAACATCATTATTGATATGGATAACATCTTCAGCATTGAGGGGAATCACAAAATCTCCAAGCTAACATTACATTGTATACATGGAAGAGGTTTCTCTATAATACAACAGATCATTTTTGGATGGTGTGGTCATTTCCATATTTTGTGAAATGTCAAGGATATGGGATTAGCCAGGATCTGCTCAGAGGAATGGAACTCATATATTTTGTCCTTGTGTTGAGAGACACTCCGCAGAAAAGAAGATGGATATCACATCACATGGGCTAGTTGTCTAAGTGGCAACTCAGTCATTGTAGCAAACACATAGGCACATTGTGTCTTTCATTCACTCTTTCACACAGTCTTGCTGGTTTCTTAAAACATGGAATTTTAATGTTCCCTACAAAATTATTCTATACATTTGGTTGGTTTGGCACAATAAAACTTTGACAAGGGAGAACCTTCGAAAAAGAGGCATGCAGGGACGTGGTAGATGTCCATTGTGCAAATCTTCACTAGAGACAAACACACACCTCCTTTTTGAATTTCCTATTTCTTTGCAGGTTTGAGATTCATTATGCAACAATGAAATGTTCCTTTCAGAATCTCCATCTCCATAGAACAATTCCTAATTTGGTGGACGGAACGTGGTGGTCAACTACAAGCCACCCCAAATTTCATCTTCTTAGAAATATGGAGATATAGAAATGGTTTTATTTTTTAGAATTATCGAATTAATATCTACAGTAGATTTATTTACAAGGTTGGTACATAGCTGCACACACTCGGAGTAGACTCACAGAAAGTTAAGAATCTATTGAAAACTTTCCTCCTCACCTTATATTTCATGCATTTTACTTTGATGGAGCCACACACAGAATGTGTTGCAGTTGTGGCACATGGCTTAGGATGGATCATAGGATAGACTATAAAATATGATGGTATGCAAATGTTAGCACGAATACGCAGCTAGAGGTACTAACTCTCTGGGGCTAATTTGTTTCTCTAGAAGACTAGCTATTAATATCATACATATATATGGAGACTCAAAAACACTTATTGATGGCATCATATCTGACACTTCTTTCTCACTACGTTATCTAACTGGTTGGATTGCTCATATCAACGAATTTAGATAGACTTTCCAACAAATCTCTTTTCAGCACATTTTTAGGGAAACCAACACTATTGTGGATTCTCTATCAAAGAAGGGACTATTAGATGGTATGGGTAGCATAAACTATATATATACAAAAGGTAATCAAATCAGAGAAGAAGGTTACATTAATCTGCAATAGATCTTGGCATTTTTTTGTTATAGCAGAAACTATCTTGGTGACACATATATGTTGTGATAATATTTTGAGATGCACATTTGATAACTTAGCTGTGTTATGAAGTCTTTGCTGATTTATATAATACGACTCCATTCTGAATAATGATATAAAAAAGACATATTTTCATTATATTCGAGAAATATACCAATATACAATATAAACAAGTATTTTTTTTATCTGAAAGAAAAGAGTTTTCTTACAACTCTGAAATCCAAGGCACGCAGACATATCATGAAATAAATTTATACTAATGTGTTATAATCATTTCAACATTGTAATATTTATTTACTTTGATTTTATTATCATTTTGAAGATTTTATTATTTTTTAAAATATTTTGATGGGAGTGACTGAGTTAGTGGATGAATATATTTATACATAATATTGTTTATGTTTATGTTTATTTTAAATAAATGTAAATTAATTATATAATTAAAAAAATTTAAATTTATGTAAATAATCAAATTCAATATTATTCATCACAAACAAATATTTGGTTCCAAGATATTCGAGATATGCTTAGTTTTATATCACATATTCCCATCTAAATCATTTTAAAATACAATATATAAAATATTAAATACCTTGAATGTAAGTGCTTCTCACTCACCACAAAGCGCAAACAACACAGCAAGAGTAGTCTACGTTTTCAAAAGCTCTCGACACCTATTATATTCCTTCCATATTTACAAAGCGTATATAAGTGGTGAGGAGAGACCGGAAATTTTAGGAAAACAACCTTTCTCGTTGAAATTATCTTATTCTAGATTTTAGGAATATTATTTCTGAATTTTAAAGATAATAGCAAAATGGATTATTATTTAATATTTAACTTTTTTGTAGAATTCCAAAATATTTTAGAAATTGCAATGAAGATAAAAATACCTCGTTAATCAATCGTTTCATTAAAAACCCACAAAAGTCTTAGTGAAACTTTTGTTAGTGTCAGCATTTGAAGCCTTCCATCAATGATCAAATATGCTCTTACAAAGTGGTCTCAGGGTGTCAAAGTCAAATTTTGTCATTTTAATGAGTGTTCAAGTAAAATTTGGTCACTAGGTATTAGGTCTAGGGTTGTTTTCACTCCTTCCAAATTCTTCCAAGTATTAGTCCATGTCACCATTTAGCTTAGCGTACCATCATTCAAAGAGTTGGCATCGTCATTTCAAGTTCCAATGGGTCATTTTACACCTTGTTTGTGCTTCAATTGTACCTGGGTAAGCCTCATTTCCCTCTTCTAAGGTTTTGATGGTAGTTTTTCTTAAATAATACGTTCTTAAATAATTCCCATCACTGATATCCCTCAAATTCCTCATTTTCCCACAAACCCTAGCTTATTGCTACAATTTGACAATTTGCTAGGCTAGGCTTGTGTTTTTCCCTTTTGGACCCCTTCCCCTCATTCAATATTTGAAATTTCACTTCCCCTACTTCCTAACATCCCTCCCTACTTCAGACAATTTTCTCAAGAATTTATAAGCCACTCATCCCCTTCATTTCCCTTCATTTGCCTTCATTTCTACAAATCCCCTGTTCCACTTATTGGGATAGGTTTTCTTCAAACTATGTTTCTGAGCAAGAAAAGATGAATTTGACAAAAGTGAGAGAGGTTTTTGTCCATCATTGACCCAAGTAGAAAAACTCTTTCATTTTTTACACAACTTGCATGGTCTGAGAGAAATGTCAAAAACATCATTAGCCTCATGAGGATTGAGGCATTTCTGGAGTGACATTGGGAAAATCAATATTTCACCTAGCTGGGATGTTCAAATTACTTTCCTGATGACTTAAATGATCTCTAGACAGAGAGAGATTTACAATGAGCTATCCTGAGCTCAATTTGGAGTTAAGGAAGAACTTCAAAAATTGACTGCAATAGCACTCTACATTTGGGCAACCTCATTCTGCACATTTTGACCAGTCTTGCGAGATTTCACTTTTGACAGGGCCAATGAACTCCAAATAAGAAAATTCAAAGTGTTACAGAAACTAGATAGGCAAGGATTTCCAAAAAGATATCTTGGACATCATTCAGATGAGTGGAAGGCCTCCAAAAGTATCCTTGAAGCGGCACTATGCATCGGGCTCAGGGCACTGCGCATCAGGCAAAATTTTGCCAATTTTGCCTAAAAACTCAGAATTTCGCCCAGTTTATTTTGTGGTTGACTTTTTTCTTTTCTTGGTAAATGTATGCATGTTAGATGATGTATTTGATGTAAATATTGATTAAAATCACCTCATAGCGTAGATACATCAAGTTCCAAGTGGTTTTGAACTGCAGTGAATTGGTTTTCTAAGCTTTAGAGGTAGCCTATTCCACCGCCTATATTCCTATTCTTAGTTTAGATATGGTTGAAACCACCCCTTTTCTCATGGATTTGACCTTGAAAGCTAGCATGAGTGGTTTCCTTGCCTATATTATGTAATTTCTTAGTCATTTGTAAAGGTTGGACTTTGGCAGAAGTGTTGGACTTTGGTAGAAGTGGTGGCACTCATTGAACATTCGTATCAGCAGTTTGGCAGGAAATAAAACTAGGTTTCACAGCTATTTTTGTGGGATTCTTGTGACAGTGGGTGTATGTATTGTTTCTTCTTTGCAATGAGTTTTTCTTGATGTTTTATATGTATCCACATCTCTCTCTTTCTTCTAAGCTAAATGAATCAAGGTGAATAGACAAAATACACTAGATTTACAGTGCTTTGTCTTGGGAATGCATTTAATTTTCAATGTTTTCACTGTTTGAAGAGGATTCATAGTTTCTTATGCCCTCCTCAACTCCTCAATTATCTAATCTACCATATAATATCCATTTCTAGTACATAAACGCTTGTCTCCCTCACTCCACGGAATATGACCGTATCCCTGAGTTGATTTCCCTGAGCCATTTTGCCTTCTACAATTGATCTAGCAACCAAAACCTAAAAAATTAAACTAGAAACCCTAATCTACTATAACTAGCCTAAAATCAGTATTCATTTCATTCATCTTAAGACCTAGTTGACAATATTCTAATTGAGATTGACAAGGAGAGAGCCCTCTCCCGACCTCGTAAGGCTAGCTGCTAGGTTAAGCATGGTTTGATGTTACCCTAGACCTGCCTTCCTTTAGCCTGAAGTAGATTTAGGCACTAACATAGTGGTGACCATAGTGGGGAACGTATTTTTATGTTCCTCAACAAAATGTATCAAGTTTAGATCTGATTATTGATGTTGGACAATGATCAGACATAGGAAGGCCGAAATCATTCACCTAGCGACTCCAAATCAGTTTTGAGATCAAATCCAAGGACTCCACTGGAGGATGAACCTAACTAGCAGAAACATGAAAGGTCAATATGGAAATATCAGGTATTCAAGTTGGAATTTCATCCAAGACAATATGTTCTTTATTATAAACTATTTCTTCTCTTTTCCCAAGAATGTCAAGAAGGCTTTACAAAGTATATTGTATTCAACGAAAGATCCTAGATTTGCATTTGATTCTTTCCCTTTGAAGATTGTGGATAAAAAATATGCACATGCCTTTGATCTTGATCAAGACCCTTCTTCTGAATTTTATGATGATCGTCTTCAAACTGATGAGCCTCAAGAGATAAAGACTGATTCTACACCTTTTGTACATATTCCTATACCTTTTAAAATTCCAGATAGATACAAGCCTCTGATTTTACCTCATATATTCCATGCTTTCCCTAAAAATCATTACCTATATCTACCAATATTTGATGGTGAATGTGACAACATCAATGCTGAGATACATGTACTAAATTTTGAGTCTTTTCTTGACCTTTTTGAAGTTGATGAAGACGATGTCAATATTAGGCTTTTTTCTCTTTCTGTGCAAGGCAAAGTCAAGAGTTTGTTCAATACCCTGCCTAATGTGAGCATCTCATATTTCCAGCAGTTCATCAAAGTTTTCCTTGACAAGTGGGTGGTCAAACAAAACCCTTTCTTGATTATAGAAGAGTATAACCAGCTAAAAAGATTGTCAAGGGAGATAGTACAACAGTTTTTTGTGAGGCTTAACCAAGTCTATTTTTCGATGCCAGTTAATATAAGACCTCCTCTTGGATTTGCTCTCTTGCACCACCCGTATGCCTTTGATTCGGAAATGAAGTTTACGCTGAGAGAAATGAACCTTGCAACACTTGAAGAGATGTGAAACATTGTAGTAGATGTAGAGGCTAATTGTTGATCAGAAGGGCAAAGTTGAAGGAAGAAGAGATGAAGAACATAGATCCAGAGGAATCGACATCTTTAGAGGTAAAGCTTAACATTTTGGTAAGTGTAGTGGAAGAGATGATCCAAAGGATCACCACAAGGGAATGTGTATAATGTTCAAGACCATGGCTCACTAATTAAAGAGGAACAAGTTGTTGATCCAAAACATTTTCTTTACTATCCCAGTTGTCATAGACCTGATAATGATTATTTTATAGATCATATTGGAGAAGAGAGATCTATTGATATGACATGTATGCTTGATGATGTGTTTTTTACTGATGGTTTTCCTAAGTTTGATCAGTATGATGATGATTATGTCCTCCAAACAGAAGCTAGTTTTACAGATAAATCAACAGCTAGTTTGTGCAAGGATGAAGTATGCTTTAAGCAGATCGAATACAGTGATCAACCAATGCATATCAGTTATGGAAGTGAGGAGGAAAGCGCAACAAATTTTGAAGTAAGTGAAGGATATTTGCATTTCTTTTTTCTTCATTTCAGACCATTAGAGACAACTTTCATTCAATCAGAAATCAACCGTCGATAATTTTTGATCTAGACGATCTAGCGGGCAATGAGGTTCTTGTTCAAGACTTCTCGTATCTAGATTTGCAGCCACCGAATACCATTGATTGTCAAGTTGTAGATCAAGACTTGGAAGCTGGAACATATGATGAAATGATGAAAGATGATTTCGTACCATTCTGTTTCGAATCATTTTAGTTTTTGAAGGGAAATTTGCATAGTATATCTTCAATAAAGGATGAGCAGCCTATAGAAAATCATGCCATCTCATTGGAACCAATCAAAAATGGGTTGCAATAGTCTTTTCAAGTTTTTCATGATCCAATAGCTGATGTGTTGGATGATGTATGCAGTCAAAGTCCTTCTCCACTAGCTAACTATGATATTGAAACAAGTATTGATACAAACTTGATCGAGCAGTTGGTTTCTTTGTCATTTTCAATAGGAGTCTCATCACAAAGCTTAGACGAAAGTTTGCATTCATGGTATGAGGAGGAGAAAAGTAATCCATTAGATGAGCTAAGTCCCAGTGCACATGAATTTCAAGATCCTTATGAAGTACTTTTGGAGTTGGATAGAGCATCCAATTATTCAATTTGGGAAAATTTGGATCTGTATACAAGTTTTCATGGGAGTTGCCTTTCAATAGTTTTCTCTTGTTGTTCATAATAAAGTGCTTGCAGAGAATTCAAACGACAGCTAGAATGCTTATTTGGTTGCGTTGGTTGCTACATTTCACATGATCAGGTGATGAATGGAACAATTAGAGTAGGTTTTATTAAATAAGCTCCATTTTGAGCATATTTTCTAGTTTTTCAGTTTTGTTTTAGTATTGAGTTAGTTTCAAGTGAGTTTGTGTCTTTGAGTCATTAGTTTACAGTCATCCATTTTAGCTTGTGTTTTTGACTCCATGCCCAATGGATAAGGCTACTTGGTCTATGGTGTTCTTGGTACCTCCAAGGAGCTATCATCTCCATTGGAGTCAATGTTAGTGTCAGCCTTTGAAGCCTTCCATCAGTGATCAAATATGCTCTTACAAAGTGGTCTCAAGATGTCAAAGTCAACTTTTGTCATTTCAGTGAGTCTTCAAGTAAAATTTGGTCACTAGGTATTAGGTCTAGGGTTGTTTTCACTCTTTCAAAATTCTTCCAAGTATTGCTCCATGTCACCATTAAGCTTAGTGTACCATCATTCAAAGAGTTGCCATCATCATTTTAGGTTCCAATGGGTCATTTTCCACATTGTTCGTGCTTCAATTGTACTTGGGTAAGCCTCATTTCCCTCTCCTAGGGTTTTGAAGGTAATTTTTCTTGGATTGCCAAATGATCAACAAAAATTGTGTCTTGATGTTAATACACATTCCCCTATCCCTAATATACCTTCTTAAACAATTCCCATCATTTATATCCCTCAAATTCATCATTTTCCCACAAACTCTAGTTTATTGCTACAATTTGACATTTTGCTAGGCTAGGCCTGTGTTTTGCCTTTTTGGACCCCTTCCCCTCACTCAATATTTGAAATTCCACTTTCACCTATTTCCTAACATCCCTCCCTACTTCCCAAGATTTTCTCAAGAATTTAGAAGCCCTTCATCCCCTTCATTTCCCTTCATTTCTACAAATCCCTTGTATACATATCAAGATAGGTTTTCTTCAATCTATGTTTCTGAGAAAGAAAAGATGAATTTGACAAACGTGAGAGAGGTTTTTGTCCGTCATTGACCCAAGTAGACAAACTTCTTTCAGTTTTTACACAGGTTTCATGGTTTGGGAGAAATGTCGAAAACATCATTGGCCTCAAGAGGATTGAGGCACTTCTGGAGTGACGTCGAGAAAATCAATATTTCACCTAGCTGGGTTGTTCAAATTACTTTCGTGAAGATTTAAATGATAGCTAGACATAGGCATATTTCCAATGAGCTATCATGAGCTCAATTTGGAGTTGAGGAAGACCTACAAAAGTTGACTGCAACAACACTCTACATTTAGGCAACCTCATTCTGCACATTTTAACCAGTCTTGGGAGATTTGACTTTTAATAGGGCAAATGAACTCCAATTCAGAAAATTCAATGTGTTCTAGAAACTAGACAGGCAGGGCTTTCCAAAAATCTATCTTGGGACTAATGTGGATGAGCGTAAGGCCTCCTGAAGTAGCCTTCAAGTGGCATTGTGCATTAGGCTTAGGGCACTGCACATTAGGCAAATTTTTGCCAATTTTGCCTAAAAACTCAAAATTTCACCTAGTTTCTTCTCTGGCTGACTTTTCTTCTTTTCTTGGTAAATGTATGCATGTTAGATGATGTTTTTGATGTAAATATTGATTAAAAACACCTCATAGGGTAGATACATCAAGTTCTAAGTTGTTTTGAAATGTAATAAATTGGTTTCCTTAGTTTTAGAGGGAAACTGTTCCACTACCTATATTCATGTTCTTAGTTTAGATATGGTTGAAACCACCCCTTTTCTCATGGATTCGACCCTAATAGCTAGCATGAGTGGTTTCGTTTCTGATATTATGTAATTTCTTAGTCATTTGTAAAGCTTGGACTTTGGCAAAAGTGTTGGACTTTGGTAGAAGTGGTGGCACTCATTGAATATTTGTATCAGTAGTTTGGTAAGGAATAAAACTAGGTTTCATGGCTATTTTTGTGGGATTCTTGTGACAGTGAGTTTATGTATTGTTTCTTCTTTGTAATGAGTTTTTCCTAATATTTTATATGTATCCACATCTCTCTCTTTGTTCTAAACTAGATGAATCAAGGTGAATAGACAAAATACACTAGATTTATAGTGCTTTGTCTTGGGAATGAGTTTAGATTTCAATGTTTTCACTGTTTGAAGAGGATTAATAGTTTCTTATTCCCTCCTCATCTCCTCAACTATCTACTCTACCATCTCAAATCCATTGCTATTACATAAATTCTTGTCTACCTCACCCCACAAAACATGACTGTATCCCTGAGTTGATTTCCCTCACCCATTCCACCCTCTCCAATTGATCCAACAACCAAAACCTAAAAAATCAAACTAGAAACCCTAATATACTATACCTAGCCTAAAATCAACATTCATTTCAGTCATCTCTAGCCCTAGTTACCAATATTCTAATTGAGATTGACAAGGAGAGAGCCCTCCCCCGATCTAGTGGGGCTAGCTACCACGTTAAGTGTGGTTTGATGTTACCCTATACCTGCCTTCCTTCAGCCTAAGGTAGATTTAGGCACTAACACCTTCATATTTTCCTTCATTTTCACATTTGAAAGAAAGCTAATTCTAGGCAAGCCTTGCTCTCTTATGTATTCCTTGCCTTGCAAAGGAAATCGTTCTTTTGAATCACATATATTATTTGAGAAGTCAATCACAATTAATATTTATTAATAGGAGAACCTTGCTCTCTAATGCCTCCTTAGGTTAATTCAATAAATTTTAATGGTTGATCTTGAATTAGGTTTCAATTCAAAGGCCCTACCACTATTATTTGGAACTCCTAAATGTAGTTCTATGAGAAAAGAAATCATTCTTCAATGAAAGTTAACATTAATTGAGGGAGAGAGAGCACACAACCAATGCAACAATCAAAGAATGAAAACATTCACTAATACATGTCCTAAATGCACTTAATCTTTCCATAACAACAAAAGAAGTTTCATTTCATTTCCAATGCTTATGATGATGCAATTCTAGCTTCTCAATGATACTACTAATGCGATATTTTTGCTTAACTAAACTATAATGATGTTCTTCTTTTCATAAAATGGAAAATGAATCTTTCACATAAATCACTTTAATGAAAATTTTCACAATTATGAAAAAACAAACATCAATCAAATCCAAAGCCTTATAAATGAAATTAAAATTAACTTCTTCCTTCAATCACAAACCAAACACAAAAATGCTTCAATCGACAAACCAAGCAATGTAAGATATGCTCGGAAAGAGAAAGGAGACACTTGAAATAAGAGAACAAATGAAACTCTTTCACTCATTCAATTGAAAATGAAGCAATGAAGATGTTGCAACCAAAAAATGGATTAAATGAAGCAACAAATGAAAAACTTGACATAATGAGTAAACAAAAAAATGAACGACAATTTACCTAGATGCCCTAGGGTCATAGAAGCCATCCAAAAACCAAAAAAATCAAGCAATGAAACATCAATTCAGTCAATCAATCAAAACTAGCAATCAAAGGGTCCTAGTCACTTCAAGGCAGAAGGAGTCTAAGGGTCAAGTCACATTGGCATTGGAATGGAAGAAATTCTAAATTTTTCTTAACTCAGAGATTGGCACAACTATCTGAACTACAACTAGCACTGATCGGCACCATCGACACGATTGGAAAAACTACAACTAGTGCTAACAGGCCTGATCGACACAATTGTTTAGCCAAAAAGAGCATTGATCGAGGTATTTAAAGAAAAAATAAAAAATAACTTCACACAAAGCCAAACTTAACACATCAAAGGATGGGCTAGTGTCTATATGCATTCAAATAGGCAAAGAGGTGGAAATTATGAGGGCAAGACACACTAGTTATGATTCAGGAGAAACCCTGATCTTCACCTACAAGAATTAACACAATTGCCTAATTGACAACAAGCACCACAAGGAGTTATGGTGCGACTATTTGAGAGAAAATCACGGTAGTCAACCCAACTGTCAGAAAATAAAATGCGTTGATCGAGGATATTAAGAAAAAAATAAAAAATTTTGAAGGCCAAAACCAGACCTGCCACTCTAAATTTCAAACTCAGAGTAGTAAACCAAGAAAAGCAGAGAGAACCAAAGGGAAATGTTGATACTACAAAATTTCACACAAACCATGAAATGAAAATTAATCAAACGATAGGATTACTATCCCCAGTAGAGTCACCAATTTTTGGTGTAGGTAAATTCTCGATGCGAACAAAGACAATTCCTCTAGCTCGAGAGAGTGGGTCTAGCCACAAACAAACAATCTAGTGAAAACTTCCTTAGGCTAGAATCAAATAAGAGGGCCTACCTCTTAGAACACTATTTCACTTGGTGATGATCATGCTTCCTTACTCCAACTTCCTTTTGTTTCCTTATTTCAAATTCCTAAAACAAGCAAACAAGCAACGACAACAAACGTGATAGCATACAAATTACATTCAACCTACTTAAAACGTTAAGGAATTTTAAGCCATCAAATGTAAGATAACATCTAATGTAGAAATCACTCAATAGTTTTATTCATATAAGTTTAGCAAGAGATTACAACCAAAGCCTTGACGTTGCAAGTCTCCTCCAATGTATCTCCATTCCCACACCTCTGCTAGCATCTCATGGATAGCCCCAATAATGGAAGTTTTAAGGGTTCTTCCTTTTGGTTCCACACCAAACCAAACACACTATTCTCCCTCCACAAACATAAACTAGAAGGCTACGAGCTATAGATATCTTGTTGGTTATTCAAGCTCCAAAAACAAGCTAGTTCATATTGAAAATGGTGGAGTTTATATGGCTTTGATGTAGGGGAGATGGTTCCTATTATGATGGGAAAGGGATTATCTCTTTTGTTTGTTCCATCTTAATAGGGGAAACGAGCCCAAACTGACTTCCTAGGCTCCATCCAGCCCAACCATTTACCAAACTTTCATTACGAAGCTTTTTGACCTGGAAGCTTCGACTCCATATTTAAAAGACTTTCCAAAATAGGATCTACATGACTTAGGAAAGGCATATTTGTGCCATACAACACTACGTCGGGTTTAAAACCTCCAAATCGGCGTGAGGACGGAACAGGTCAATAGCAGCGGTCTTGTAAACTGGGATAAAAGGAAGATTCTTGAGAAATTATGCAAAAAGGAAATATTGGCTCATGAAGAGGGACATAATGGGAGTTTCTTCATGATGGGAAAGCATGTAGGGTTCATTGTATAGGTTCTCCAGGATTGAGGAATGGGGAGTACAGGGACAGTGACAAAATGTTGTCTAACACTCTTACACTTGCATTTCATGTGCCTCTTGCATTTTCTTGATGATTGATTATGGTCGCAGTAATGTTTCCATGGATAATTTAATGATGATTTTTTGGAATTCATTTTTCATGAGTATGTGATTGATTGCATATGGTTATGTGTCACTTAAATGTTGATTATGTGTCGCCTACTTACTTCCTTGTATGTTAGGTTACATTTTTTAATATTTTGATTCCATGTATTAGTCTTCTAGGTTGATTACAAGAATTGATAGCTTACATTCGACTACATTCATAGTTAGTTAGGCATTTATTATGCACATTATTGGTTGCATGTGGAAATGTGTACAATGGAGTAATGGTTGTTGTCATGCATGACGTCATAGCATGCATTTTTTATATGGCCTTGCATTGATAATTGGACCCTATCTAGAATGATGTTTATGTGTTGATATATTTATTCGATATATGTATATATGTTGTTATGATTATGTAGTACATGTGTCATGTTGATTTGATGATTTTACAAACAAGGTATCCTACCCGTATTATGCTAAGGTACGTTGGTTTATCGTGATTTCGTTTAGTAGACATAGTATGCCTTGCAGGAGAGAGATCAAATGGCTAGCAAGGTGGTAGACTTCATACAATCTCCCTATGCATCAAATGGGAAGCATGGTGCGGGACACTCTTCTGACTTGGAAGACACATTGAGAAGCCTTAAGGAAGAAATAAGGAGTTGCAAAGCTGACAATGACAAAATCATGGAGGCACAAGAGAAACAAGAAGAGGTGAATTTGATATTACTTCAGAGCTTGTCAGATTTGCAGTGACAGTGACCGCTTTGGACCAGGCATGGACATGAGGATAGAAGTAATGGGGAATATGGAAGAAGGTCTCGTAGTAGACATAGGTCAAATAGATCTAACTTGATCAGAGATGGAAGTCTGTTGGACACTCCGGATAGGAGTGGTGATTGACACAGGTACTATTCCAGTTTTGGTTATGATAGGTATCATGATCGCCATCATTACTATCTTTACAAGAGGAGTGATAGGGGATACATTCTAGATGAGTTTAAGAAGGCAAATCCACCTACCTTTGATGGAGAGATGAAGAAATCATAGGGTGTAGAAGCATGGTTCTTGGGTATGAAGAAATTCTTCCAATTGCATGATTATTCGGAAAACATGAAAGCAAAGATAGCAACTTTTAGTCTCAAAGGTAAAGCGCATATTTGGTATGAAGATGTGAAGAATATCAAACGTATACATGAGGAATATTTTACTTGGCATGCGTTTGAAAGGCACTTGAGAAGAAGTACTTGTCAGAGAGGTACTACGATGATAGAGCTAAGGATTTTTGTGAGTTGCAGATGGGTTCTATGACAAATGGTGAGTATACTAGCAGATTTTTGGAGTTATTGAGATATGTGCCTTACCTCAGGGAGGAGAATTTGAAGGTTGAGAGATTCGTTAGCGGAATTCTAGTTACATACAAAGACTAGATTGAGTTCGATGACCCTAGATCATTGGAGGAGGCCATCCGAAAGTTGAAGCATTGTTATGAGCAGTCGAAGGACAAAGTTGAGCCTCATCATGAATTGAAAAGAAATGATAAATCTAATTGCCAATGGCGACCAAAGAGAGGAAGAACACAAAGTGAAAATGAGAAAGAAAATGTAGTTCCTTACAAGAGATTCAAAACAGCTAAGAAGGGACGTGCATAGTAGCAAGCTAGAGGCAGTGGTATAGAACCATTGCAGTGTTGGATATGTGGCAAGGATCATCATAATAGGGATTTTCCACAGTATCAAAGTGGTGGTAGACCCTATATCTACAGTGCTCAGGAGGCACGTACAGTTGGTCATGTTAGTCATAGCATTCCTTGGATCTATGTAGTTGTGGACAACAGGCATGTGGATCATCAAACATCAATAATTGAGATGGACGATAAGCTTTGTGTTCAAATTGTTTATATTTTGATTGATCCTAGATCTAACTATAGTTATATTAATCTTGAATTGGTGGATAAGTGTGGTTTGAGAAAAGAAGTGCATGTTGAATATTGGTTAGTACAGTTGGCTACAAGTACCAACAAGCGAGTTCACCATTGGGTGAGAGCTTGTGCATTTGAGTTAAATGGTACACCTATGGAAACACATTTGAATCTATTGTCATTGGGATCGTTTCTTTTAGGTATGGATTGGCTATACCTTGACAAAACCAAAGTGGATTTCTTCGACAAGGCCATTGAGTGTGTGGATGATAGTGGGGAAAATATGACTTTGCAGGGAAAGAAGAAACCTACATCAATTAGGATCGTAACATCTATGCAAGCAAAGTGTAGCATGAAGAAAACGTGTGTGTTATTTGCAGTACACATTTCTAGAGATATGGGTAAGGAGGTTGAGGATGCAAATGTGTTGAGTAGGTACCCTGTTTTGTAGCAGTTTTAGGATGTATTTCCTGAGGACATTACAGAGTTTCTGCCCCATAAGGAGGTAGAATTTTTTATTGAGTTAGTACTAGGAGAAGCTCCAACATCAAAAGAACCTTACAAGATGAGCACACCTAAGTTAAATGAGTTAATATTGTAGTTAACGGAAATGTTGGACAAGGGGTACATTAGGCCAAGTGTATCACCTTGGGGTGCACCAATGTCTTCATAAAGAAGAAAGATGGCACTCTTAGATTGTGCATTGACTACAGATAGCTAAACAAGTTAAGGATCAAGGAAAGGTACCCATTGCCAAGGATTGAATATTTTTTAGATCGGGTGAAGGGAGCAATGTTCTATAAGATCGACTGAGATCAGGATACCATCAGGTACGCATCAAGGAAGAGGATATCTTCAAGACTATGTTCAGGACCAGGTATGGGAATTATGAATTTCTTATTGTTCCATTTAGTTTGACTAACACTCCATCCACATTTATGTGTTTGATGTATAGTGTGTTGCGTCCTTACTTGGACAAGTTTGTTATTGTATTCATTGATGACATACTAGTATATTCTAATAATGAGGAAGAACATGCCAATAAATTAGCAATAGTGTTGATATTGCTAAGAGAGCATTAGTAGTGTGGATTCTTTCAGACTGAGGTACATTATTTGGGGCATGTTGTCACCAAGGATGGCATAGCAGTGGATCCAGAAAAGCTAGAGGCCATCATGGAGTGGAAAACTCCTACGAATGTGGATGAGGTGAGATAATTTATCGAATTGGCACATTACTACATGAGGTTTATTAGGAACTTATCATGCATTGCATATCCTATCACATCATTGCAGTGGAAAGGTAAGAAGTTTGAATGGAAAGAAGAATGTGAGGCTAGTTTTGAGCAACTTAAGCAGTTATTGACACATGCACTAGTGCTAAATATTGTGGATCGAGACAAGGAGTTTTTAGTATGTACAAAAGCTTTCAAGAGAATACTTCCAGGATTCCTAATGCAAGAAGGATAGGTAGTGTGCTATGAGTCACAGAAACTAAATGAGCATGAGCATTACTATCCAATGCATGATCTTGAGGTAGCAGCTATTATACATGCATTGAATATGTGGAGGCACTATCTTCTTGGAAGGAGGTTTACATTGATGAGCGATCACAGTGGGTTGAGGTATTTGTTTGATCATCCAAATCTAAAATTCTAGGCAAGCTAGTTGGTTGGATACCCTTAGTGAGTTCGACCTCGAGATCAGATACATCAAAGGGAAGGAGAATTGGGTTGTAGATGCTCTTAGTAGGAAGGTACATGTAAATCATATAGCAGCTATGAGCTCCTATGGGATAGAGTTACAAGATAGGATCTTGCAGGTAGGATACCGAGATGACAAATACATGGAGATTATGCACATGTTACAGTAGAGCAAAGGTACAGTTACATGTGCATGTATAGATACAAGTGATCGAGATGAAGATTATCATCTTACGACATATGGTTTCATGAGGTTTAGAGATAATATCTATGTGACAAATTGCAGTGAGATCAAGAAGCTTATCTTGAAGGAGTTTCATGCAAAGCCATATGTTAGTCATCCAGGATATCAGAAGACATTGACATCAATGAACAAGTTCTAATATTGTCTGAATCTGAAGAAGCAAGTGGCAGAGTTCATGGATAGATGTTTAGATTGTCAGTAGGTCAAGGCGGAATGTAAGAATCAGTGTGGTTTACTACAACCTATAGTGATTCTAAAATGGAAATGGGAGTTCATTTCCATGGATTTTATCATAGTTCTTCCGAGGACACTAAAGAAGCATGATTATATTATGGTCATGGTTGAAAGGTTGAGTAAGGTATCTCACTTCATTCTAGTAAAGACTACATATTTAGCCAATGAAGTAGCACAAGAGTTCATCAGATAGATAGTGAGACTCCATGGTGTTCCAAAGAAGATTGTGTCAGATAGGGATGCAAAGTTCACTTCCAAGTTTTTGAAGGAGCTATTTGCAGGCTTGGGTATGGAGTTGGCATTTGGTTCAGCTTATGATCCATAGATAGATGGATAGATTGAGAGGTTCAATAGGATCTTCGAGGATCTATTAAGGATGTATATTATGCACTAGTAGAGGAAATGGGAAGAGTATCTTCCATTTCTTGAGTTTACATACAATAATGGTTATCATAATTCATTGAGGATGAGTAATTTTGAGGCATTGTATGGGCAGAATTGTAACACTCCCACCAGCTAGAGTGATCCATTTAATAAGGTACTTATTGGACCAGACATGTTGGCGGACATGGAGTAGGAAATGTAGGTTATAAAAAGGAATCTAAAGGAAGCACATGATATACATAAGAGTTAAGCAGATCAACACAAGTTGTTCAAGGAGTTTCATATTGGGGAGCATGTGTATTTGCGCATCAAGCCCAAGAAAAGCTCTTTGAGGATTGGTTCATGTGCGAAGCTGGCACCACAGTATTGCGGGCCTTTTGGGATCCTTGAGAGGACTGGATCAGTGGCATATTGACTTGCACTACCTCCAATAGTGAAATTCCATGATGTTTTCCATATTCCACTACTTAAGAAGTATGTAAAGGATGTTGATCATGTTATTGATTGGTATTTTTTGCAGGTGGAGCAAGAAGGAGAGTTCTAGTTGGAGCCTTAGTGCATATTGCAGTGGAAACATATCATGCTCAGGAATGGAATTGTAGAGAAAGTTATAATGAATTGGAAGCAATTTGGGCCTAAAGAAGCTACATGGGAGATGGCGGATCAGATGTGCACCCTGCATCCTTCATTGTTTACTAGTTGAGGCAAAACAAATTTGGTTTAATGTTGATATATGCTTGGCATATGTTTGTTTGATGTTTTGGTATATGTATGTATATGTATTTGGATGTAAATACTACCACAAGATAAGTTATAAAGCTCCAATAGGCGATATGGGTGTCATGTTATCACGATTGTTATATTTTCATGTTCTCATGATGTTTTTCTCTTGCGCAGGTCTTTCATTGTAAATACTACATCAAGCTAAGTTATAAGGCTTCATGGGTAGTATTTTTTCTTCTCAATAGTTTTGTTGAGGTCATGGTGTGGTTTAGCACTGAGGACAGTGTTCCCCAAGGGGGAGGGTTTTGTAACAACCCTGGTGAAATTTCATGTAATAAAAATTAATAAAGGAAAAATAGGACCATGGTTAAGGGACATGTATTCCAAGTTAAATGATGGGAAAATATATCCTAGTGGGAATCACTGGATGTGTGTTTTGGCTAAGGAAAATTGGTAAAGTCTAAGGAAAAGCCATTAAAAGGAAAAAAAACATTTTTGGCACATTTATTTACGAAAATAAAGGAAAATAGGTGAAAAGTAAGGTGAAAGATCACTGGTTGCATGTGAGGAGGAAATTGAAGGAAAATAATGGAAAATGAAGAAAACAGAGGCTGCTTTAATAAAAAGGCTTCTCAGGATCAGTGGGAAAGATTTTGCTAACCTTTTTTTCAGTTCAAGATTGGAGCTCTCATATTATTCTCTCTCTCTCACTTTTGGTCACTTAGAGTTTTCATGGAGCACTCTAGCTTTGGAGAAAGAAAGGAAAAGAAATCAAAGGAAAAGGAAGGAAAACAAGGATCAAGGAAAGGAAAGCAGGATCAAGCACCTTCAGTAGCAATATTTGCAGGTAACATTTTGCATGTGTGATTTTCTAACTGGTTTAGACATACATGGATTTGCATGTTCGTGTGTGGTTCTCTCACTATCAGTGGCATTGTTTTGCTGGGTTATGACCATGGTTTTCAGTGTAGCCTTCCCTTTTTCTGGGTGCCATGGTATGTTGGGATGTTTATCTCAGTTTTGAGCTTTGGTCTTTCAGATGGATTTCGGAATCTAGGGCAGACATGGTCTCAAGGTTCATTCCCAAAAGGCTTAGGAATCCCTTGACCGGTTTTGTAGGATACACAGTAATGCCTAAGGGAGAAGTCTCTCTTTAGGGATTAGTGATCCAGGTTTGGATTGTGGTAAGGCCTGATAAACTGGTCTTGGTTTAGGGCCTAGTGATCTGGGATTGGATTGTGGTAACACGTGAGAGACAAGGAGATGGAAAATTCATCAAGGATAGTGATGGATTCCTGATGGCATTCCGAGTTCGATTTGGTTGTGATCAGAACACCGGTTTTGGTGTGATCATGGTTTGGTGAGGGTGGAGTTGGTTTAACCTCTCGATTCCCTTGGTTGTTCTTGGATTGGTTGTTCTATGAGATCCCACATTCAAGCTTGGAATATGGTAGGGGGGTGATTGGATGAAAGAGAGATTTGGTTCAACCATGTCTATGGTTGAGTGGTAAGTGGAAGTCCCAAACCTGGTTGGATTTTCCTATGATTAATAAAAGTTAAGTTCTCTTACTTTTGCACTGCTTTATATGTGAATTTAATGGTTGTCATATCTTTGATATTTATATTGTTTTATGATGGTTATAAGCATGGTTAAATGATTGGTTCATGTCATGGTTATTTTATGTATTTACTTGTAATTATTTAATGGATTTATGCAAGACTGAATTGATGATATAATAGTTCAATGAAGAAGGATTGATCCTTATGGTTATGTTTTGTAAGTTCTTTTAGTCATTTATGCAATGTCTTGTATCCTAGACATGTAGATTGTATTGGTGCCAAGTGTTTGACATAATTTCAATCCCGATTGGGGATGCTTAGGCATAGTCTTGAGATTGATTTTTTATTTATCAACATTATTATCATGTTTTGGTGGATTCTGAAGTTTGTAGCAAGTTTTGGGCAGAGGTAGGGATTCTGGGCTAGAAAAGTGGATCAAATATCGGGGTCACTAGCACATGTCTACTGAGAAATGTCCACAGTCGCTGGCACACAGGCCTATGAGAGTGGATTTGGGTTGTTGGAGGTTATTATAAATATAGCATGAGAGAAACTAAGGGTTAAAAGGCTTAAATCATTAGTGGGACTCAAGGACATGATGTCTGAGTGGCTGACATGTCTCTTGAGGGTGTTGTTGCTGATGTGGATAGGTTTATTTCATATGTTTTGTTGGTTCCGTTTCTTTAAGGTCACCAAGGAAGTTGAATGACTTATAGTAGTCTCTCTTATCACACGTTTACCTCGACTGGCAGGTTGCTTGGGTGGACCTGGGAGGAGGGGGTGTTACAGTTGTCAACCTTTCGATTTCTTTGTGTTGCTAAGGGTAGAGGTGTTGACCTATAGATTTCCTTGAGTTATTGGGGGTGGAGGTGTTGACCTCTAGGTTCCGTTGCCAAGTGAGTGGGTAGAGACTCGGAGGTATTTCAATCCCATGTTTTAGTTAATCACATTACGTAGCTAGTGGGTGGAAGTGGTTTACATATGGATTCCTCGTTTCAGCTAATCACATAAACTATCTAGTGGGTTGAGGTGGTTTACCTCTGAATTCCCTATTTCAGTTGGTTGCATTGAGTTGTTAGTGGGCGAAGGTGTTTGGGGCCTCAGGAATCCTTATCTTAGATATCAGTTTCGGTTTATCCTTTGAGAAATCCTCCTCAAAGTTTGGAATATGGCTTGAGGGTGATTAGACGCAAAAAATACTACAATGCAACCCAATCTAAGTTTGGGTGGAGAGTTGAACCACCAGTCTGAGTTGCTGACCACTTAAACATAATGAGATAAGTTACTTACTTATGTACTTGATATATAAAGAGGATGAATATTTTTTCTATGATGATTAATACAAGTATTATAACTATTAATGTAGGAATATGTTGTTCCTATATTTCTATGATGAGATGTTGTATGTATGTATGTAATTCTCATGGTTATGAAGGGCATATAGCCATTGCGTGTTAAGATAATATGTTCATGATGTGTAGATTTTATCACATGGTCCATGTGATTGCATAATTTGGTCAAATAAGATGTTACAATGTATGAATCCCATGGTTGGGTTAGTTGTGTCTAGTTGATGATGGAGAAACTCAGTGTGGCTTCATCTTTATTCAATCATAGGATACTCAATATTTTATGGTAAGTGGAGTCATGAGTTGAGACTTGTGTATAGTGGGAAGGTGTCAATTCTCCAGAATGAGGACTTAGTATCCAGTGTGGGGCCCTGACGAGAGGACCCATATTGTTCGACACCTAATTCTCTCGAGGGTCACCGACCAATGAGGTAGTGTTTTGATCATCGTTCACACGTGTGAATTTGCATGCATAGAGGAAAGATCCTTGAATAGCATTGAATCTATTCCTTTTTGTCAGCTTACAAATATTTCAACTAGTTTTCAATATTAAGTTGCATCAACCAAGATCACGGTACTATCCAGTCGAGGTAAGCCAAATGGTTGAGACACAATTGTTATCTGAAAGGAGCTCGGATTTTCCACAGTGTTCATATTTTATCGTCGACGTTTCGAGTCTGAACCTAGACTCATCATCAGGACAAATTCAGACTCTAGGTTCAGACTCGAAACGTCGACGATAAAATATGAACACTGTGGAAAATCCGAGCTCCTTTCAGAAATCACACCACAGTAATCTGCAATCCAAAACACAATTGTTATGTCTAATTGAAGTGAGTTGACTAGTCAAGTGAGGTTTGCTAGCTGAGTTCAACTTCCATGGCTAAGGCATGCTTGGAGGATTTCTCATGTAGATACATTGCACATAGTTCAAGCCCATGCAAAAATATTAGAAGGAAGTATGGGAAGAACATATAAATTGAGGTAAGCCTGTAGAATAGGTCAAGAATCGCCTGTGGGACACGTCAAGTTAATGGGGGTCGAGATAGTGAGATAAACTTTGGGGAATGGGATTGGAAACCTATTGGCTAGTTGGGAAGGGTCATCTAGTCATGTTCTAGTTAGTCAAGTCTGGAATTAGGACAAGAAGTAGCCTAATCAAGCTCATTAGCCATTCGATTAGGTTGAGGTCACAACATAGGTTAGTGTTGCGCCTGATATTACAGTAAATTGAGTTGACTGTCGATAGTCCACGAACACGAATTTTCAATATGGATCTGACCATAGTGGTAGCACAACCACATAGTCTCCATGTAAGATGTTACATGGTTGACACAAAGGGGCCACTGCTAATGTGGCAAGTTTAATGGGCCTAACACCAAATGTCCATATCTTTTGATCTATAAGATGGGTTGTGACAAATTTTATATCGCTAGGAAGGTCATGGGAAGATGGATGTGATATTAATTCTTGTTTATAGTTGAAGAAGTTCAAAGAACATGGATTCGGGAATTCTATGACCCCACTATCGTGACAGAACTATGCAAGTTGGGTTAGTCGAAAGTAACACCTTGCATTGAGATTGTTTACACTAGGTGGTGGAGGGGAGTGTTACATTATGGAACTTAAATCCATACCATCTACCAAATAATTACCTAATTAAATTAAAGCACTATTTCAAAATAAATACATTTTTAGATCTATGGCTACTACTAAAAATATTCTATAATATTTTGTGAAGGTTAAATCCCTACCATTTACTTAAAAGTTATTCATAATTATATTTAAATTTTGAAAGCATTATTCTAAAATAAATAATCTTATTAGTCTTTATTATAATATGATGCATAAATACATTTGTTTACCAATATTACGAACAATTATCAATACTATCAAGTGGATGGTAAAGATTTAACCTTAGTGAAATATTTTTAAAATATTCATAGTAAGATACACAAATCAAATGTTGAGAACTATCTCTAAATAATTGTATCTTTTTTAAATTTTAATTAATTTTGTTAATTAAAAAGGTCACATAAACAAGCATCATATGAAGTGAATTATGATTTTTGAACATATGATATTAAGATATTAAGTGATTGTATTGTAACAAAACCTATTTACAAATTAAAATTTTCCATAATAAAATAGAGATAAATTTCTATGAGAAAAAAATCTTGTTCTATAGTATATTAAAAGTAAATCTTTATGATTAAAAATTGTGTTCCCAGATTTTTATAATTTTAGTAATAAAAGATGTATGAGTAAGTAAATGCTTTATCGTTATCAAATGTTGCATCTTTTGGCAGCACTACCTTGTTTAATGTGCAGGCCTTTCGCAGCATAACCTTCTTTAAGGCACTTAACTTCAAAGATCAGTTTCAATTGTTTTTCCTTCATGGAACGATCTGGAAGCAAGGCCTCCCGCTCTTGGTTAAGTATTACCATCTTAACCCTAAGAATACCGCTGCCATTTTACACAGCCACTCGCGAGTAAAGCTGTCCGCGCAAAGAGGCCGGCTCAGGTCCCCAGAGTGCACGACCGACTGCCATGAGATCACTGACGATAAACAGAGCTGTGAATTCCAATATCTTTCCGTCCTTTCTTGTCACTGTTATTAGATCATCACTTGTTCATCATGACGAAACCTTACAGGGTCCAGATCGCATACTGTTGCCGGTTAATGAATGCTAATAGTGATTGATATCTCGAACAATATATGCGATTCAGCAAACGAATTCGTTCGCAAGGCCGCGAATGAAATCTGTATTATGCGGCCTCTGCGGACGGAAATAAGGTTGAGGTTTGCAAAGGTGAAATGACAGAAAATAAGACGGTTGCCTGAAAGGTTGTACGCTTTTGTTCGAAATCACCGCCATTTCAGCTGCATGTGTGTCGCTTTCCTTTCATTTCCGCTTTCTCCTCACCTTTACACTCTCTAAACGTGGAAGTAACATAGTCGATATCCAGCGCTTTTGAAAACACAGATTAAATTTAAGGCTGCAGCAAAGATTTTTCCTGATAAGAACTTGGATACAAGGAATTTAATATTTTATATATTGGATTTTAAATTGAATAAATATTTAATAATTATTAATATTGAATTTTATTATTCAAATAAATTTTAATTTTATAAATTATATTTTCATTCTCATACATAATTATAAAAGATATATGTATATAATAAAATAATTATATCAAATTAAAATAACAATAAATAAATATTAATAACTGTATTGGTTCAACTAAACAATTTCGAAGAATAATATTATATTATCTTAAATTTGTTTCTTGACATGCCTTTAATTTGAGAGGGTTAAGAAAAAGACCTGATTTACATTTAGTATTGGAAAATATAAGTTTATTTTTTAAATTTGTTTAAGAATTGTTGAAAATATCTCTAATATTTTTTTTTTTCATCTTTGTCTATAGTTAGTTGAAAATATCAACCAACTTTTTATGAAATAAATAAATCCAAACAAAAAATTTATAAATTTATATATTTTTTTTAACTTTTTTAAATTTGGTACTAAATTAATTATATATTATATATATATAATATATATATATATAATAACTTAATAAGTAATTAAAAATGGAGTTGTTTTTAGTATGATTTTTTGCATTTTCCATTATCAGAATATGGTGGAAAATTTTGAGGTTAAATCTTGATTTGTGTTATCTAAACTTGTTTTTGATTATATATATGGATTCAGCTCCCTGGAGAACCCCTCGAGCACTTCGATTGCACACAATTACCCATCAAGCTTGTGATTTCAATAAATTCCTACCAGATTTTAGACAAATTACATCTGAATAACCCACCGTAAAAGTTTCCAAAAAGTCACACTAAAAACAACTCTATTAAAAAAAAAGTTGTCTTTAGTGAAACTTTTTGGACTTTCTGAAAATCTTTGTTTAACCTTCCTTAAAAAATATAATCATATAGTATTAATTACTTGATATAAAAGTGATCAAAACTTATGAAATTATAATTTTAAATTTTAAAATATTTTTATATTTTATCATTTAATTTTTTTAAACAAAATGCCTGGCTCATCCACAAAATTAATTTTGAGAAAAGCATCAAAAAGGAAAAAGGATCGGAGCAAAACAAAATGCCTGGGCTCTATCCACAAAATTAATTTTTGAGAAAAGCATCAAAAAGAAAAAGGATCGGAGCAAAACCGTTAATGACATCATGTTATAACTTCTAAATTTCAATAGAAAACCAGGAAAACTAACCATTTTTTACTCAAAATTACTTGATTTTAAATTGACTTCTAAAAAAAATAGGTCTATGGATATCAACTATACAAAGATTAAAAACAAAATCTCTTACAACACGGCTTGATACACGGCTTGATACTCTGCATTCATAGAAAGAGACTGCCGCACTAACCTTTTTAAATTTAGAAGGAGAAATCATTAGAATCTTAAAATTCCGTGCAAAAAAATCTAAAGCAGAGAAAAACCGTAGCATTCCCAATGTTTACAGGAAAACAATCATCGAATGGCTCACTTTCTGGCAAAGATTTTCATGGATGTATATTTATTTTAAAACTTACGTCACAGATGGCGTTCCTTACTATCTTTCCGAGCACTGAAAGACAACTAAATCCAGTTACTTCATGAGCCATCAAATTTTCAATTTATCTTTGAAAACTCATGAACCTCACCTGCACGCCATCGTCTAACCAGCCTGAGGAATGACCTAGAAAATTATGGAAATTGCAGTCATATTTAGAGAAAATTAGACAGATTTTTGTAAATCCAAGTTATGATTGTTAAATTTCAAAATTTTAGGTGTCTTAGACTTTTTCAATGTTGCTGAATCTATTTCCACCCACAAGGATTTTTGAATTTTTTTTTCCAAATTCCTATCACTTTTAGTCATCCATACAATTCCTTAGCCTCAATAGACTACTACTCCCACATGAACAGCTAAAATCAGAACTTTGACAAACTTAACTTCACTGCTTTTCAATTCCCTTTTGGTTTCTCCTCACCGTTACGCGCTCTAAATATAAAAGAAATATAATCCGTATCCAGTGCTATCACGGTTACGCAAGCTAAATGTGAAAGGAATATAATCGGTATCAAGTGCTATTGGAAGTCGCGATTAAATTTAAGGCAATTATTATTTATCCCACGGAGTTTGCATCTTTACTGAATTTTTAGTTGTTAGGTTCTTGGATTGGATTGGATGACATACAATTTTATTACTCGAGAGTCTAGACAGGAGAATCAAGTATTAATCGCTGTGTGAGGTCATATGCATGTCAGGTTTTGAATCAAGTATTAATTGTAACATTGCGATTAGGCGTAGGTTCAATAATGATGAAAACAAATATTGATTATAATATGAATTTGTGTATAAATTGTTGCATCTGAATAATTTAAGTCCAGTTAACCCTTTACAACCATTGTTGCGTTACGTCAAAAGTAGTTATCTATCGCCTTAGAAGAAGCATCACTTAGAACAAAGAAAAGGTTGATACCCGGTCTTAATCTTTTAAGGTAGGCATTGGGATCAATGAGTACCTTGGTGGGAACCCTTTGTCTTTTCGGATTCTGTGTATACAGAAGTAAGCAAAAATGCTGCTCAATATTTTTATGGGGCCATCAATGCAAGGAAACGATTGTAAATATGTTTTTTTTCCAAAAAGTTAATGGTTTGTTAAATTAGTATCGAAGACAATCATCTTTACTAATATAGGTTGACTCATCATTATTATTTAAGGAAAATCTTGTCATTAGTCTCTCTTGGATGAACAGTTAGTCTAGGTAAAGCAATTTTAAATAAAATGTTGTGATGGTGTTGTGTAAAATACAATTTTATTTAATTATATAAATGGATTTGATATTATGAAAAAATTACATTTAAATTTGTAAATTATATAATTTAATTTTGTGATTTTAATTGCCAAAAAATATTAAAAAAAAACTAATCTAAAATAGGTTTTTTTGTTAACATCTATTTTTTCTTACAAAACTATTTCAACAAAACACACATTTTAAAATATGTAATGCTTTGAAATAACACATTTTAAAATACATAATCCTACTAATTGATTATGGAACTTTTCACGTGGCTGATTTACAAGTATGTTTTATATTTTATTGTATAAACCAATTTAACTATAAACTAAATTGATAGATTTAGACTTCATTTACCATTAGGGAAATATGCAAAGTATGTTTTAGATTTTATTGTATAAACCAATTTAACTATAAACTAAATTGATAGATTTAGACTTCATTTACCATTAGGGAAATATTGCATACTTAATTTGGCCATTGATCTTTAATTCGCCTATCTTCAATTTACATATGTTGTTAGGATACTTGTTAGCTTCTCTATTAAAGGTTTTTACAACATGGAAATATGCTTTGGATGTGCTATCTTCTATAATTTTTTTTTTCTTTCATAATGTTTTCCATAGAATTTTCTTATGGGAGAGAGCATTTGAATACATAGTGCAAGATTAAGAGAGAATCTCCCATAAACTTAAGTGTGTCCACCTCATCTTATGTGTGTCCACCTCATCTTTTTTAATGGAAGCCATATATCTTTGCTTTTCTTTGTCATGTGACCAAGACCTATGATTACATGAACTCATTGTCCTATCGACCATAAAGTACCCCTCTGTCATATCTCTAACCATTAACATAATAAAATAATGGTAAAATAGTAAAATTTAATTTTCTTTCGATACATATATATATGTACTTTGTATTAACACATAATTTAGTGCGCTTGACATATATGATTTAATGTCTTTTATAGCAAGCGATACATAATATCAAATGGGATATTCAGTTATTATTAATATTCAATGGGCTCCCCGCTGTACACGCTAATTATGTTCATGATAATTAAAAAGTTGTTAAGGTTAACTCTAATACGGTGAACTTTGGCCTCCTGAGCATTGGCAGGAGCAGGATTCTGGAGTCTTCCATCTGCTCTCCAGCTGTTGACTTCTCCGTAGGAAGATCTCCTCATCCACGGTCCTCCGTGTTATGAGTTCATCCAATGACAGCAAGAAAACCCTTTATCACCATTGTTAGCTACACTGTGGAGTCTTTTCAGTATTATGTTTTCCGTCTAGTAGAGCAATCCAATTCTGGCCCAAGCTTAAGATTTCCCACAGGTTCCATTTTACATTTCTGTAACGACTGAAATTGTTCTCCCTGCACTCTTACAATCTTGCATTGATTATAGTTGGCTCCTAGGTTTACAGCGAGTTACCCTAGTGTTTCACTGTTTCGAAAGAGATGCTTTATAGCTACATCCCTGGTCAGGTACAGGTTTTAAGGTTTGGTTTGAAACATCATTTAGATGCATTTTATTTCTATTGTTGTGTATAAGTAATCTTTTCTCTTGGATTGCTAGGTTTCGCTGGAGGTTTCTTACAGCTCGAGAATGGTTGATCGAGGCTTACTTCCCTGAATCCTGCCCCGGGTTACAAACTTGTTCTTCGTCTGGGCTTCGGGTATGTGAAAAACTGTTTTGGATTCTTTTGGATTGAAGGCTTTGACTCTAGCCATCCGGCTATGTTGCTCTTTGTCTATACTTAGTTTTTTCCATAAGGGTTTATATGTTTGTTGGGACTCTATGTAAAGAGGCTGTTGTGGCTATATTCTTTGAGTTCGGGTCATAGAGTCGTCTTTCTTACTATCTTAGGTTCTGAGTATGCGGCTAGACCTGGTTTTGTAATTAAGCCCCAACTGATCTTGTTTCGATTATAGTTGGTAATTATTGTATCTTGAAATTCCTTACCAGATAAAGAGTTTCATTATGAAGAATTTATATGCTTATAATATATATATATATATATATATATCTACTTGGTTTGTGTAAATGAAAAGGGTCGGTCTTATGCCCTTGGTTAGAATCGATATTTTTCCACAAAGATACAATTTATCCAACCAAGATGGCTCTTTCTTCGTTGTTCTTTTCCTAGAGAAAGCATTAGACAATTTTCCATTATATTTTCTTCCAGACTGTTGAGATGTTCTATTCTTGTTATTTAATTTTTATTTATGGAATAAATTGGGGTTTCGAACCACGTCCCATCATAGACATACCTGTTATATATAAATCTTTAATATTCTTTTGCAGGTAGGCTTGAAGTATTCTTTAGTCGAATATCCCTTTAGTTCTAGGTTAAGATTTTCCTAATTCCTTATTGGAAATTTTTTTATTTGTGTCATATGAGAGTTCTGGTTTTTCTTTCCTTTTTTCTTAGTACAAAATTCTTTTTTTCTTTTGTTCAGAATATGTGGAAGGTATGGTTTGGCCTCATAACTTAATTTCTTGTTCATTACTAATATTCCGTTAGCAACAAAGATTTAATGTGTTGAAGAATCTACCTTTGTTAGTTTGTAATATTTATTTGTTTGTAGTATTATACTTTTCTTACAAGAACTATAAATTCCTCTCTTCTAGTAAGTTTCTAGATAATTCTAGAAATTCTTGTTTTTAGATTTTACATTTCCCTTAAGCTTATTTGCATTGTAAACCATAAAAGAATAATTCTTCTAAAAGACCTTCGTTGTTCTAATTAATAGATCTTGCTAAGTTTTCCTTAAGACTTATTAGTTTCTGTAGATGACTAGAATAAAGTTTATAAGCTTCTATTAGTAGACATTATGCCTTAACTGAACCAATACATTTAACTTTTTCTAAATAGTAGACATATTTATTTCAATAGTATAATTTAACCTACAAGATGTTATAAACACTTGTTTGATTCTGGTACTAATTACTGTCAACTGCTGGATTATGATCGGCTAAAGATGCCAAATTTCCTCCCAACCATGAGACTTGCTTTCAGGCCAAATTATTTCCTCGAGCTGTTACTCACATGTAGGATGTTTCTTGTAATACTAACATAGTGGCGACCATACTAGGGAATGTAGTTTTATGTTCCTCAACAAAATGTATCAAGTTCAGATCTGATTGTTGATGTTGGACAATGATGAGACATAGGAAGGCTAAAATCATTCACCTCGTGACTCCAAATCAGTTTTGAGATCAGATCCAAGGACTCCACTAGAGGATGAACCTAACTAGCAAAAACATGAAAGGACAATATGGAAATATCAGGTATTCAAGCTGGAATTTCATCCAAGACATTATGTTCTTTATTATAAACTATTTCTTCTCTTTTCCCAAGAATGTCAAGAAGGCTTTACAAAGTATATTGTATTTAACGAAAGATCCTAGATCTACATGTGATTCTTTCCCTTTGAAGATTGTGGATAAAAATATGCACGTGCCTTTGATCTTGATCAAGACCCTTCTTCTGAATTTTATGATGATCCTCTTCAAACTAATGAGCCTCAAGAGATAAAGACTGATTCTACACCTTCTGTACATATTCCTATACCTTGTAAAATTCCAGATAGATACAAGCCTCTAATTTTACCTCCTATATTCCATGCTTTCCCAAAAATCATTACCTATATCTACCAAGATTTGGTGGTGAATGTGACAACATCACTGCTGAGAGACATGTACTAAATTTTGAGTCTTTTCTTGACATTTTTGAAGTTGATGAAGAGGATGTCAGTATTAGGCTTTTTTCTCTTGCTTTGCAAGGCAAAGTCAAGAGTTGGTTCAATACCCTGTCTAATGCGAGCATCTCATATTTCTAGTAGTTCATCAAAGTTTTTCTTGACAAGTGGGTGGTCAGACAAAACCCTTTCTTGATTATGGAAGAGTATAACCAGCTAAAAAGATTGCTAGGGGAGATAGTACAACAGTTTTCTGCGAGGTTTAACCAAGTCTATTTTTCGATGCCGGTTAATATAAGACCTCCTCTTGGATCTGCTCTCTTACACTACTCGGATGCCTTTGATCCGGAAATGGAGTTTTAGCTGAGAGAAAGGAACCTTGCAACACTTGAAGAGATGCAAAATAGTGCAGTAGATGTAGAGGCTAATTTTCTGATCAGAAGGGAAAAGTTGAAAGAAGAAGAGATGAAGAACATAGATCCAGAGGAATCGTTATCTTTAGAGGTAAAGCTTAACATTTTGGTAAGTGCAGTGGAAGATATGATGCAAAGGATCACCACAAGGGAATGAGTATAATGTTCAAGACCATGGCTCGCTGATTGAAGAGGAACAAGTTGTTGATCCAAAACATTTTCTTTATTATCCCAGTTGTCATAGACCTGATAATGGTTGTTTTATAGATCATCTTGGAGAAGAGAGATCTGTTGATATGACATGTATGCTTGATGATGTGTTTTTTACTGATGGTTTGCCTAAGTTTGATCAGCATGATGATGATTATGTCCTCCAAACAAAAGTTAGTTTTGCAGATAAATCAATAGCTAGTTTGTGGAAGGATGAAGTCTGCTTTAAGCAGCTCGAATACAGTGATCAATTGATGCATATCAACTATGGAAGTGAGGAGTAAAGTGAAACAAATTTTGAAGTGAAGGATCTTTGCCTTTTTTTTTCTTCGTTTTAGATCATTAGAGACAACTTTCATTCAATCGGAAATCAACCGTCGATAAGTTTTGATCTAGACCATCTAGAGGGCAATGAGATCCTTGTTCAAGACTTCTCGTATCTAGATTTGCAGCCACCGAATGCCATTTATTGTCAAGCTGCAGATGAAGACTTGGAAGCTGGAACATATGATGAAATGATGAAAGATGATTTCGGACCATTCTGTTTTGAATCATTTCAGTTTTTGAAGGGAGATTCGCATAGTATATCTTCAATAAAGGATGAGAAGCCTATAGAAAATCATGCCATCTCATTGGAACCAATAAAAAATGGGTTGCAATAGTCTTTTCAAGTTTTTCATGATCCAACAGCTGATGTGTTGGATGATGTCTGCAGTCAAAGTCCTTCTCCACTAGCTAACTATGATAATTAAACAAGTATTAATACAAACTTGATCCGGCAGCTGGTTTCTTTGTCATTTTCAGCAGGAGTCTCATCACAAAGCTTAGATGAAAGTTTGCATTCATGGTATGAGGAGGAGAAAATTAATCCATTAGATGAGCTAAGTCCCAGTGCACATGAACTTCAATATCCTTATGAAGTACTTTTGGAGTCGGATAGAGCATCCAATTATTCAATTTGGGAAAATTTGGATCTGTTTACAAGTTTTCATGGGAGTTTCCTTTCAGTAGTTTTCTCTTGTTGTTCATAAGAAAGTGCTTGCGGAGAATTCAAACAACAGCTAGAATGCTTACTTGGTTGCATTGGTTGTTTCATTTCACATGATTAGGTGATGAATGGAATGATTAGAGTAGGTTTTATTGAATAAAATCCATTTTGAGCGTATTTTCTAGTTTTTCAGTTTTGTTTTGGTATTGAGTCAGTTTCAAGTCAGTTTGTGTCTTTGAGTAGTTAGATTTCAGTCATCCATTTTAGCTTGTGTTTTTTACTCCATGCCCAATGGATAAGGCTACTTCGTCTACGGTGTTCTTGGCACCTCCAAGGAGCTACCATCCCCATTGGATCCAATGTTAGCATTAGATTTTGAAGCCTTCCATCAATGATCAAATATGCTCTTACAAAGTGGTCTCAAGATGTCAAAGTCAAATTTTGTCATTTCAGTGAGTCTTCAAGTAAAATTTGGTCACTAGGTATTAGGTCTAAGGTTGTTTTCACTCCTTCCAAATTCTTCCAAGTATTGCTCCATGTCACCATTGAGCTTAGTGTACCATCATTCAAAGAGTTTCCATCATCATTTTAGGTACCCATGGGTCATTTTCCACATTGTTCATGCTTCAATTGTACTTGGGTAAGCCTCATTTCCCTCTCCTAGGGTTTTCAAGGTAATTTTTCTTCGATTGCCAAATGATAACCAAAACTTGTGTCCTGATGTTCATACACCTTCCCCTATCCCTAATATACCTTCTTAAACAATTCCCATCATTGAGATCCCTCAAATTCATCATTTTCCCACAAACTCTAGTTTATTGCTACAATTTGACATTTTGCTAGGCTAGGCCTGTGTTTTGCCTTTTTGGACCCCTTCCCCTCAATAAATCTTTGAAATTCCACTTTCCCCTACTTCCCAACATCCCTCCCTACTTCCCAAGATTTTCACAAGAATTTAGAAACCCTTCATTTCTACAAATCGCTTGTTCCACATATCGGGATAGGTTTTCTTCAAACTATGTTTCTAAGAAAGAAAAGATGAATTTGACAAAAGTAAGAGAGGTTTTTGTCCATCATTGACCCAAGTAAACAATATTCTTTCAATTTTTACATAGGCTTCATGGTTTGGGAGAAATGTTGAAAACATCATTGGCCTCAGGAGGATTGATGCAGTTCTGGAGTGAACTCGGGAAAATCAATATTTCACCTAGCTGGGTTGTTCAAATTACTTTCGTGGAGATTTAAATGATAGCTAGACAGAGGTAGATGTCTAATGAGCTATCATGAGATAAATTTGTAGTTGTGGAAGACCTACAAAAGTTGACTGCAACAGCACTCTGCATTTAGGCAACCTCATTCTACACATTTTAACCAGTCTTGGGAGATTTGACTTTTGATAGGGCAAATGAACTCCAAATCAGAAAATTCAAAGTGTTCTAGAAACTAGATAGGGAGGTCTTTCCAACAAGCTATATTGGGACTGATGTAGATGAGTGGAAGGCCTCCAGAAGTAGCCTTGAAGTGGCATTGTGCATTAGGCTTAGGGCACTGCACATTAGGCAAATTTTTGCCAATTTTGTCTAAAAACTCAGAATTTCACCCAGTTTATTCTGTGGTTGACTTTTCTTCTTTTATTGGTAAATGTATGCATGTTAGATGATGTTTTTGATGTAAATATTGATTAAAATCACCTCATAGGGTAGATACATCAAGTTCCTAAGTTATTTTGAAATGTAATGAATTGGTTTCCTAAGTTTTAGAGGCAAGTTGTTCCACTACCTATATTCCTGTTCTTAGTTTAGATATGGTTGAAACGACCCATTTTCTCATGTATTCGACCATGATAGCTAGCATGAGTGGTTTCCTTGCCGATATTATGTAAGTTCTTAGTCATTTGTAAAGCTTGGACTTTGGCAGAAGTGTTCGACTTTGGTAGAAGTGGTGGCACTCATTGAACATTTGTATCAACAATTTCGCAAGGAATAAAACCAGGTTTCATGGCCATTTTTTTGGGATTCTTGTGACAGTGAGCTTATGTATTGTTTCTTCTTTGTGATGAGTTTTTGCTAATATTTTATATGTATCCACATCTCTCTCTTTGTTCTAAACTAGATGAATCAAGGTGAATAAAAAAAGTACACTAGATTTACAGTGCTTTGTCTTGGGAATGCATTTAGCTTTCAATGTTTTAACTATTTGAAGAGGATTCATAGTTTCTTATTCCCTCCTCACCTCATCAGCTATCTACTCTACCATCTCAAATCCATTGCTAGTACATAAACGCTTGTCTACCTCACCCCAAAGAACATGATCGCATCCCTGAGTTGATTTCCCTGACTCATTCCGCCTTTTCCAATTGATCCAACAACCAAAACCTAAAAAATCAAACTAGAAACCCTAATATACTATACCTAGCCTAAAATCAGGATTCATTTCAGTCATCTCAAGCCCTAGTTGCCAATATTCTAATTGAGATTGACAAGGAGAGAGCCCTCTCCCAATCCAGTGGGGCTAGCTACCAGGTTAAGTGTGGTTTGATGTTACCCTAGACCTGCCTTCCTTCAGCCTAAGGTAGATTTATGCACTAACACCTTCATATTTTCCTTCATTTTCACATTTGAAAGAAAGCTAATTCTAGGCAAGCCTTGCTCTCTTATTTATTCCTGGCCTTGCAAACGAAATCGTTCTTCTGAATCACATATATTATTTGAGAAGTCAATCATGATTAATATTTATTAATAGGCAAACCCTGCTCTCTAATTCTTCCTTAGGTTAATTCAATAAATTTTAATTGTTGATCTTGAATTAGGTTTCAATTCAAAGGCCCTACCACTGTCATTCGGAACTCCTATATGTAGTTCTATGAGAAAAGAAATCTTTCTTTAGTGAAAGTTAACATTAATGGAGGGAGGGAGAACACACAACGAATGCAACAATCAAAGAATGAAAACATTCACTAATACATGTCCTAAATGCACTTAATCTTTCCATAACAACAAAAGATGTTTCATTTCATTTCCAATGCTTATGATGATGCAATTCTAGCTTCTCAATGATACTACTAATGCAATATTTTTGCTTAAGTAAACTAGAATGATGTTCTTCTTTTCATAAAATGGAAAATGAATCTTTCACATAAAGCACTTTAATGAAAATTTTCACAATTTTGAAGAAACAAGCATCAATCAAATCCAAAGCCTTATAAATGAAATTAAAAGCAACTTCTTCCCTCAATCACAAACCAAACACAAAAATGCTTCAATCAACAAACCAAGCAATGTAATATATGCTCGGAAAGAGAAAAGAGACACTCGAAATAAGAGAACAAATGAGACTCTTTCACTCATTCAATTGAAAATGAAGCAATGAAGATGTTACAACTAAAAGATGGATTAAATGAAGTAGCAAATAAAAAACTTTACATAATGAGTAAACAAAAAAATGAACGACAATTTACCTAGATGCCTTAGGGTCATAGAAGGCATCCAAAAACCAAAGAAATCAAGCAATGAAACATCAATCCAATCAATCAATCAAAAGTAGCAAACAAAGGGTCCTAGTCACTTCTGGGCAAAAGAAGAGAGTTTGAGGGTCAAATTGGCATTGGAATGGAAGAAATTCTATTTTTTTCTTAACTCAGAGACTGGCACGACTGGCCAAACTACAACTATCACTGATTGGCACCATCAGCACGATTGGCCAAACTACAACTAGCATTGATAGGCCTGATCGACACAATTGTTGAGCCAAAAAGAGCGTTGATCGAGGTATTTAAAGAAAAAATAAAAAAGAACTTCACACAAAGCCAGACTTAACACATCAAATGGTGGGCTAGTGTTTGTATGCATTCAAATAGGCAAAGAGGTGGAAATTATGAGGGCAAGACACACTAGTTATGATTCAGGAGAAACCATGATCTTCACCTACAGGAATTAACACAATTTCCTAACTAACAACAAGCGCCACAAAGAGTTATGGTGCGACTATTTGAGAGCAAATCACGGTAGTCAACCCAACTATCAGAAAATAAAATGCATTGATCGAGGATATCAAGAAAAAAAATAAAAAAATTTGAAGGCCAAAACTAGATCTGCCACTCTAAATTTTAGACTTAGAGTAGTAAACCAAGAAAAGCATAGAGAACCAAAGGGAAATGCCGATACTACAAAAGTTCACACAAACCATGAAATGAAAATCAATTAAATGATAAGATTAGTATCCCTAGTAGAGTCACCAACTTTTGGTGTAGGTAAATTCTCGATGCGAACAAAGACAATTCCTCTAGCTCAAGAGAGCAGGTCTAGCCACAAACAAAAAATCTAGTGAAAACTTCCTTAGGCTAGAATCAAATAAGAGGGCCTACCTCTTAGAACACTATTTCACTTGGTGATGATCATGCTTCCTTACTCCAACTACCTTTTGTTTCCTTACTTCAAATTCCTGAAACAAGCAAACAAACAACAACAACAAATGTGATAGCATACAAATTGCATTTAGCCTACTTAAACCGTTAAGTAATCTTAATCCATCAAATGTAAGATAACATCTAATGTAGAAATCATTCAATAGTTTTATTCATATAAGTTCAGCAAGAGATTACAACCAAAGCCTTGACGTTGCAAGTCTCCTCCAATGTATCTCCATTCCCACACCTCTGCTAGCATCTCATGGATAGCCCCAATAATGGAAGTTTTAAGGGTTCTTCCTTTTGGTTCCACACCAAACCAAACACACTATTCTCCCTCCACAAACATAAACTAGAAGGCTACAAGCTATAGATATCTTGTTGGTTATTCAAGCTCCAAAAAAAAGCTAGTTCATATTGAAAATGGTGGCATTTATATGGCTTTGATGGAGGGGAGATGGTTCCTATTATGATGGGAGAGGGATTATCTCTTTGGTTTGTTCCACCTTAATAGGGGAAAGGAGCCTAAACTAACTTCTTGGGCTCCATCCAGCCCAACCATTTACCAAACTTTCATTATGAAGTTTTAGACCTGGAAGCTTCGACTCCATATTTAAAAAACTTTTCAAAATAGGATTGACATGATTGAGGAAAGGCATATTTGTGCCATATAAGACTATGTGGGGTTTAAAACCTCCAAATCGGCATGAGGATTGAACGGGTCAATAGTGGTAGTCTTGTAAATTGGGATGAAAGGAAGATTCTTGGGAAATTATGCAAAAAGGAAATCGTCTACTCATGAAGAGGGACATAATGGTTGTTTCTTCATGATGGGAAAGAATGTAGGGTTCACTGTAGAGGTTCTCCAGGATCGAGGAATGGGGAGTACAGGGACAGTGAAAAAATGTTGTGTAACAATCTTACACTTGCCTTTCATGTGCCTTTTGCATTTTCTTGATGATTGATTATGGTCGCAGTAATGTTTCCATGGATAATTTAATGATGATTTTGTGGAATTCATTTTTCATGAGTATGTGATTGATTTCATATGGTTATATGTCACTTACATGTTGATTATGTGTCGCCTACTTACTTCCTTTGTATGTTAGGTTACATTTTTGAATATTTTGATTCCATGTATTAGTATTCTAGGTTGATTACAAGATTTGACAACTTACATTCGACTACTTTCATAGTTAGTTAGGCATTTATTATGCACATTATTGGTTGCATGTGGAAATGTGTACAATGGAGTAATGGTTTTTGTCATGCATGAGATCATAGCATGCATTTTTTATATGGGTTTGCGTTGATAATTCGACCCTAGCTAGAATGATGTTTATGTGTTGATATATTTATTTGATATATGTCTATATGATGTTATGATTATGTAGTACATGTGTCATGTTGATTTGATGATTTTTCAAACAAGGTATCCTCCCCGTATTATGCTAAGGTACGTTGTTTTATCGTGACTTGGTTTAGCGGACATAGTATGCCTTGCAGGAAAGAGATCAAATGGATAGAAAGGTGGTAGACTTCATACAATCTCCCTATGCATCAAATGGGCAGCATGGTGCGGGACACTCTTCTCACTTGGAAAACACATTGGGAAGCCTTAAGGAAGAAATAAGGAGTTGCAAAGCTGACAATGACAACATCATGCAAGCACAAGAGAAACAAGAAGAGGTGAATTTGATACTACTTCAGAGCTTTTCAGATTTACAGTGACAGCGATCGCTTTTGATCGACCATGGACATGAGGGTAGAAGTAATGGGGCATATGGAAGAAGTTCTCCTAGTAGACATAGGTTAAATAGATCTAACTTGATCAGAGATGGAAGTCTGTTGGACACTCCAGATAGGAGAGGTGATCGACACAGGTATTATTCTAGTTTTGTTTCTGATAGGTATCATGATCATCATCATTATTATCCTTACAAGAGGAGTGATAGGGGATACATTCTAGATGATTTTAAGAAGGAAAATCCACCTACCTTTGATGGAGAGATGAAGAAATCACAGGGTGTAGAAGCATGGTTGTTGGGTATGAAGAAATTCTTCCAATTGCATGATTATTCGGAAAACATGAAAGCAAAGATAGCAACTTTTAGTCTCAAAGGTAAAGTGGATATTTGGTATGAAGATGTGAAGAATATTAAAGGTATACATGAGGAATATTTTACTTGGCATGCGTTTGAAAGGAACTTCGAGAAGAAGTACTTGTTAGAGAGGTACTACGATGATAGAGCTAAGGATTTTTGTGAGTTGCAGATGGGTTCTGTGACAAATGGTGAGTATACTAGCAGATTTTTGGAGTTATTGAGATATGTACCTTACCTCAGGGAGGAGAATTTGAAGGTTGAGAGATTCATCAGTGGAATTCTAGTTGCATACAAAGACTATATTGAGTTCGATGAGCCTAGATCGTTGGAGGAGGCCATCCGAAAGTTGAAGCATTGTTATGAGCAGTCGAAGGAAAAAGTTGAGCCTCATCATGAATTGAAAATAAATGATAAATCTAATTGCAAATGGAGACAAAAGAGAGGAAGACCTCGAAATGAAAACGAGAAAGAAAATGTAGTTCTTTACAAGAGATTCAATACAGCTAAGAAGGGACGTGCATAGCAGCAAGCTAGAGGCAGTGGTATAGAACCATTGCAGTGTTGGATATGTGCCAAGGATCATCATAATATGGATTTTCCACAGTATCAAAGTGGTGGTAGACCCTAGATCTACAGTGCTTAGGAGGCACGTACAGTTGGTCATGTTGGTCATAGCATTCCTTGGATCTATGTAGTTGTGGACAACAGGCATGTGGATCATCAAACATCGATAATTGAGATGGACAGTAAGATTTGTGGTCAAATTGTTTCTATTTTGATTGATCTAGATCTAACTATAGTTATATTAATCTTGAACTGGTGGATAAGTGTGGCTTGAGAAAAGAAGTGCATGTTGAATATTGGTTAGTACAATTGGCTACAGGTACCAATAAGCGAGTTCACCATTGGGTGAGAGCTTGTGCATTTGAGTTAAATGGTACGCCTATGACAACACATTTGAATCTATTGCCATTGGGATCGTATAGTATGCTTTTAGGTATGGATTGGCTATACCTTGACAAAACCAAAGTGGATTCCTTCAACAAGGCCATTGACTGTGTGGATGATAGTGGGGAAAATATGACTTTACAGGGAAAGAAGAAACCTACATCAATTAGGATGGTAACATCTATGCAAGCAAAGTGTAGCATCAAGAGAACGTGTGTGTTATTTGGAGTACACATTTCTAGAGATATGGGTAAGGAGATTGAGGATGCGAATGTGTTGAGTAGGTACCCTATTTTGTAGCAGTTTTAGGATGTATTTCCTGAGGACATTACAAAGTTTCTACGGCATAGGGAGGCACACTTTTCTATTGAGTTAGTACTAGGAGAAGCTCCAACATCAAAATAACCTTACAAGATGAGCACACTTAAGTTAAATGAGATAATGTTGCAGTTGAAGAAATTGTTGGAAGAGGCGTATAGTAGGCCAAGTGTATCACCTTGGGGTGCACCACTGTCTTCATAAAGAAGAAAGATGGTACTCTTAGATTGTGCATTGACTACAGATAGCTAAACAAGTTAAGGATCAAGAAAAGGTACCCATTGCCGAGGATTGAATATTTTTTAGATCAGGTGAAGGGAGTAGCAATGTTCTCTAAGATCGACTTAAGATCAGGATACCATCAGGTACGCATCAAGGAAGAGGATATCTTCAAGACTATGTTCAGGACCAGGTATGGGAATTATGAGTTTGTTATTGTTCCATTTAGTTTGACTAACACTCCATCCACATTTATGTGTTTGATGTATAATGTGTTGTGTCCTTACTTGGACAAGTTTTTTATTGTATTCATTGATGACATACTAGTATATTCTAATAATTAGGAAGAACATGTCGATGAGTTAGCAATAATGTTAAGATTGCTAAGAGAGCATCAGTTGTATGCTAAACTTAGCAAGTGTGGATCATTTCACACCGAGGTACATTATTTGGGGCATGTTGTCACCAAGGATGGCATAGCAGTGGATCCAGAAAACATAAAGGCCATCATGGAGTGGAAAACTCCTAAGAATGTGGATGAGGTGAGATAATTTATGGGATTGGCACATTACTACATGGGGTTTATTAGGAACTTATCATGCATTACATATCCTATCACATCATTGCAGTGGAAAGGTAAGATGTTTGAATGGAAAGAAGAATGTGAGGCTAGTTTTGAGCAGCTTAAGCAGTTATTGACACATGCACTAGTGCTAAATATTGTGGATTGAGACAAGGAGTTTTTAGTATGTACAAATTCTTTCAAGAGAAGACTTCCAGGATTTCTAATGCAAGAAGGATAGGTAGTGTTCTATGAGTCACATAAACTAAATGAGCACGAGCATTACTATCCAATGCATGATCTTGAGGTAGCAGTGATTATACATGCATTGAATATGTGGAGGCGCTATCTTCTTGGAAGGAGGTTTACATTGATGAGCGATCACAGTGGGTTGAGGTATTTGTTTGATCATCCAAATCTAAATTCTAGGGAAGCTAGTTGGTTGGAGACACTTAGTGAGTTCGACTTCGAGATCAGATACATCAAAGGGAAGGAGAATTGGGTTGTAGATGCTCTTAGTAGGAAGGTACATGTAAATCATATAGCAGCTATGAGATCCTATGGGATAGAGTTACAAGATAGGATCTTGCAGGTAGGATACCGAGATGACAAATACATGGAGATTATGCACATGTTACAGTAGAGCAAAGGTACAGTTACATGTGCATGTATAGATACAAGTGATCGAGATGAAGATTATCATCTTATGACATATGGTTTCGTGAGGTTTAGAGATAATATCTATGTGACAAATTGCAATGAGATCAAGAAGCTTATCTTGAGGGAGTTTCATGCCAAGCCATACGTCAGTCATCTAGGATATCAGAAGATGTTGACATCGATGAAGAAGTTCTAATATTGTCTGAATCTAAAGAAGTAAGTGGCAGAGTTCATGGCTAGATGTTTACATTGTCAGTAGGTCAAGGCAGAATGTAAGCATCCATGTGGTTTACTACAACCTATAGTGATTCTACAATGGAAATGGGAGGTCATTTCCATGGATTTTGTCATAGTTCTTCCAAGGACACTAAAGAAGCATGATTATATTATGGTCATGGTTGAAAGGTTGAGTAAGGTATCTCACTTCATTCCAGTAAAGACTACATATTTAGCCAGTGAAGTAGCACAGGTGTTCATCAGATAGATAGTGAGACTCCATGGTGTTTCAAAGAACATTGTGTCAGATAGGAATGCAAAGTTCACTTCCAAGTTTTTGAAGGAGCTATTTGCAGGCTTGGGTATGGAGTTGGCATTTGGTACAACTTATGATACATAGATAGATGGATAGATTGAGAGGGTCAATAGGATCTTGGAGGATCTATTAAGGATGTATGTGATGCACTAGCATAGGAAATGGGAAGAGTATATTCCACTTCTTGAGTTTGCATACAATAATGGTTATCGTAATTCATTGAGGATGAGTAATTTTGAGGCATTGTATGGGCTGAGTTGTAACACTCCCACCAGCTAGTGCGATCCAGTGAACAAGGTACTTATTGGACCAGACATGTTGGCGGACATGGAGTAGGAAATGTTGGTTATAAAAAGGAATCTAAAGGAATCACATGATATATATAAGAGTTAAGCAGATCAACACAAGTTGTTCAAGGAGTTTCATATTGGGGAGCATGTGTATTTGCGCATCAAGCCCAAGAAAAGCTCTTTGAGGATTGGTTCATGTGCCAAGTTGGCACTAAGGTATTGTGGGCCTTTTGGGATCCTTGAGAGGATTGGACCAGTGGCATATCGACTTGCACTACCTACAACAGTGAAATTCCATGATGTTTTCCATATTCCACTACTTAAGAAGTATATAAAGGATGTTGATCATGTTATTGAATGATCTTTTTTGCAGGTGGAGTAAGAAGGAGAGTTCTAGTTGGAGCCTCAATGCATATTGTAGTGGAAACATATCATGCTCAGGAACAAAATTGTAGAGAAATTTATAGTGAATTGGAAGCACTTTGGGCCTAAAGAAGCTACATGGGAGATGGCGGATCAGATGTGCACCCTGCATCCTTCATTGTTTACTATTTGAGGCAAAACAATTTTGTTTTAATGTTTGTATATGCTTGGCATATGTTTTTCTGATGTTTTGGTATATGTATGTATATGTATTTGGATGTAAATACTGCCACGAGATAAGTTATAAAGCTCCAATAGGTGATATGGGTGTCATGTTATCACGGTTGTTATATTTTCATGTTGTCATGATGTTTTTCTCTTGCGTAGGTCTTTCATTGTAAATACTACATCAAGCTAAGTTATAAAGCTTCGTGGGTAGTATTTTTTCTTCTCAAAAGTTTTTTTGAGGTCATGGTGTGGTTTAACACTGAGGACAGTGTTCCCCAAGGGGGAGGGTTTTGTAACAACCCTTGTGAAATTTCATGTAATAAAAATTAATAAAGGAAAAATAGGACCATGGTTAAGGGACATGTATTCCAAATTGAATTATGGGAAAAATATCCTAGTGGGAATCACTGGATGTGTGTTTTGGCTAAGGAAAATTGTTAAAGGTTAAGGCAAAGGAATTAAAAGGAAAAAAAAACATTTTTGGCACATTTATTTACGAAAATAAAGGAAAATAGGAGAAAAGTAAGGTGAAAGACCACTGGTTGCATGTGAGGAGGAAATTGAAGGAAAATAATGGAAAATGAAGAAAACAGATGCTGCTTTAATAAAAAGACTCCTGAGGATCAGTGGGAAAGATTTTGCTAACATTTTTTCAGTTCAAGATTGGAGCTCTCTCATTATTCTCTCTCTCTCACTCTTGATCAATTAGAGTTTTCTTGGAGCACTCTAGCTTTGGAGAAAGAAAGGAAATGAAATCAAATGGAAACGAAGGAAAACAAGGATCAAGGAAAGGAAGGCAGGATCAAGCAGCTTCAATAGAAATATTTGTAGGTAACCTTTTGCATGTGTGATTTTCTAACTCATTTAGACATGCATGGATTTGCATGTTCGTGTATGGTTCTCTTGCTATCTGTGGCATTGTTTTTCTGGGTTATGACAATGGTTTTCAGTGTAGCCTTGCCATTTTCTAGGTGCCATGGTATGTTGGGATGTTTATCTCAGTTTTGAGCTTTGGTTTTTTAGATGGATTTTGGAATCTAGGGAAAACATGGTCTCAAGGTTCATTCCCAAAAGGATTAGGGAATCCCTTGATTGGTTTTGTAGGATACACAATAATGCCTAAGGGAGAAGTCTCTCTTTAGGGCTTAGTGATCCAGGTTTGGATTGTGGTAAGGCCTGATAAACTGGTCTTGGTTTAGGGCCTAGTGATCTGGGATTGGATTGTGGTAACACCTGAGAGACAAGGAGATGGAAAATTCATCAAGGATAGGGATGGATTCTGGATGATATTCCAAGTTCGATTCGGTTGTGATCAGAACACCGGTTTTGGTGTGATCATGGTTTGGTGAGGGTGGAGTTGGTTTAACCTCTCGATTCCCTTGGTTGTTCTTGGATTGGTTGTTCTATGACATCCCACATTCATGCTTGGAATATGGCAGGGGGGTGACTAGATGAAAGAGAGATTTGGTTCAACCATGTCTATGGTTGAGTGGTAAGTGGAAGTCCCGAACCTGGTTGGATTTTCCTATGATTAATAAAAGTTAAGTTCTCTTACTTTTTCACTGCTTTATATGTGAATTTAATGGTTGTCATATCTCTGATATTTATATTGTTTTATGATGGTTATAAACATGGTTAAATGATTGGTTCATGTCATGGTTATTTTATGTATTTACTTGTAATTATTTAATGGATTTATGCAAGACTTAATTGATGATATAATAGTTCAATGAAGAAGGAGTTGATCATTATGGTTATGTTTCGTAAGTTCTTTTAGTCATTTATGCAATGTATTGTATCCTAGACATGTAGGTTGTATTGGTGCCAAGTGTTTGATAGAATTTTAGTCCCGGTTGGGGATGCTTAGGCATAGTCTTGAGGCTGATTTTTTATTTATCAACATTGTTATCATGTTTTGGTGGATTCTGAAGTTTGTAGCATGTTTTGGGCAGAGGTTAGGATTCTTGGCTAGAAAAGTGGCTCAAATATCGGGGTCACTAGCACATGTCTACTGAGAAATGTCCACAGTCGCTGGCACACAGGCCTACGAGAGTGACTTTGGGTTGTTGGAGGTTATTATAAATATAGCATGAGAGCAACAAAGGGTTAAAAGGCTTAAATCATCAGTGGGACTCAAGGGCATGATGTTTGAGTGGCTGACATGTCTCTTGAGGGTGTTGTTGCTGATGTGGATAGGTTTGTTTCATATGTTTTGTTGGTTCTGTATCCTTACGGTCACCAAGGAAGTTGAATGACTTATAGTAGTCTCTCTTATGACATGTTTACCATGACTGGTAGGTTGCTTGGGTGGACCTGGGAGGAGGGGGTGTTATAGTTGTCAACCTTTCGATTCATTTGTGTTGCTGAGGGTAGAGGTGTTGACCTATATATTTCCTTGAGTTATTAGGGGTGGAGGTGTTGACCTCTACGTTCCATTGCCAGGAAAGTGGGTAGAGACTGGGAGGTATTTCAATCCCATGTTTTAATTAATCACATTAAGTAGCTAGTGGGTGGAGGTGGTTTACATATGGATTCCTCGTTTCGGCTAATCACATGGAGTATCTAGTGGGTTGAGGTGGTTTACCTCTGAATTCCCTATTTCAGTTGGTTGCATTGAGTTGCTAGTGGGTGGAGGTGTTTAGGGCCTCAGGAATCCTTATCTTAGATATCAGTTTTAGTTTATCCTTTGAGAAATCCTCCTCAAAGTTTGGAATATGGCTTGAGGGTGATTAGATGCAAAAAATACTACAATGCAACCCAATCTAAGTTTGGATGGAGAGTTGAACCACCAATCTGAGTTGTTGACCACTTAAACATAATGAGATAAGTTACTTACTTATGTACTTGATATATAAAGAGGATGAATATTGTTTCTATGATGATTCATACAAGTATTAGAACTATTAATGTAGGAATATGTTGTTCCTATATTTCTATGATGAGATGTTGTATGTATGTATGTAATTCTCATGGTTATGAAGGGCATATAGCCATTGCGTGTTAAGATAATATGTTCATTATGTGTAGATTTTATCACATGGTCCAAGTGATTGCATAATTTGGTCGAATAAGATGTTACAATGTGTGAATCCCATGGTTAGGCTAGTTGTAGTCTAGTTGATGATGGAGAAACTCAGTGTGGCTTCATCTTTATTCAATCATAGGATGCTCAATATTTTATGGTAAGTGGAGTCATGAGTTGAGTCAATGAGTTGAGACTTGTGTATAGTGGGAAGGTGTCGATTCTCCAGAATGAGGACTTAGTATCCAGTGTGGGGCCCTGACGAGAGGACCATATTGTTCGATACCCAATTCATTCGAGGGTCACCGACCAATGAGGTAGTGGTTTGATCGTCATTCACTCATGTGAATTTGCATGCGTAGAGGAAAGATCCTTGAATAGGATTGAATCTATTCCTCGTTATCAGCTTACAAATATTTCAACTAGTTTTCAACATTAAGTTGCGTCAGCCAAGATCACGGTACTATCCAGTCAAGGTAAGCCAAATGGTTGAGACACAATTGTTATGTCTAATCGAAGTGAGTTGACTAGTCAAGTGAGGTTCGCTAGCTGAGTTCAACTTCCATGGCTAAGGCATGCTTGGAGGATTTTTCATGTAGATACATTGCACATAGTTCAAGTCCATGAAAAATCCTAGAAGGAAGTATGGGAAGAACATCTAAATTGAGGTAAGCTTGTAGAATAGGTCAAGAATCGCCTATGGGACACATCGTGTTAATGGGGGTCGAGATAGTGAGATAAACTTTGGAGAATGGGATTGGAAACCTATTGGCTAGTTGGGAAGGATCGTCTAGTCATGTTCTAGTTAGTCAAGTGTGGAAGTAGGACAAGTAGTAGCCTAGTCAGGCTCATTAGCCATTCGGTTAGGTTGAGGTCACAACATAGGTTAGTGTTACTCCTGATATTACAGTAAATTGGGTTGACTGTCGATAGTCCACGAACACGATTTTTCAATGTGGGTCTGACCACAGTGATATAACAACCACATAGTCTCCATGTAAGATGCTAAATGGTTGACACAAAAGGGCCACCGCTGATGCGGCAAGTTTAATGGGCCTAACACCGAATGTCCATATCTTTTGATCTATAAGATGGATTGGGACAAATTTTATATCGCCAGGAAGGTCATGGTAAGATGGATGTGATATTAATTCTTGTTTATAGTTGAAGTTGAAAGAACATGGATTCAGGAATTCTATGACCCCACTATCGTGACAGAACTATGCAAGTTGGGTTAGTCAAAAGTAACACCTTGCATTGAGATTGTTTACACTAGGTGGTGGAGGGGAGTGTTACATTATGGAACTTAAATCTATACCATCTACCAAATAATTACCTAATTAAATTAAAGCACTATTTCAAAATAAATACATTTTTAGATCTATGGCTACTACTAAAAATATTCTATAATATTTTGTGAAGGTTAAATCCCTACCATTTACTTAAAAGTTATTCATAATTATATTAAAATTTTGAAAGCAATATTCTAAAATAAATAATCTTATTAGTCTTTATTATAATATGATGCATAAATACATTTGTTTACCAATATTACGGACAATACCCTGATTTTAATCTAATTATCAATACTATCAAGTGGATGGTAAAGATTTAACCTCCGTGAAATATTTTTAAAATATTCATAGTAAGATGCACAAATCAAATGTTGAGAACTATCTCTAAATAATTGTATCTTTTTTAAATTTAAATTAATTTTGTTAATTAAAAAAAGGTCACATAAACAAGCATCATATGAAGTGAATTATGATTTTTGAACATATGATATTAAGATATTAAGTGATTGTATTGTAACAAAACCTATTTACAAATTAAAATTTTCCATAATAAAACAGAGATAAATCTCTATGAGAAAAAAATCTTGTTCTAGTAAATCTCTATGATTAAAAATTGTGTTCCAGATTTTTATAGTGTTAATTATAAAAGATGTATGAGTAAGTAAATGCTTTATGGTTATCAAATGTTGCATCTTTTGGCAGCACTACCTTGTTTAATGTGCAGGCCTTTCGCAGGATAACCTTCTTTAAGGCACTTAACTTCAAAGATCAGCTTCAATTGTTTTTCCTTCATGGAACGATCTGAAAGCAAGGCCTCCCGCTCTTGGTTAAGTATTACCATCTTAACCCTAAGAATACCGCTGCCATTTTACACAGGCACTCGGGAGTAAAGCTGTCCGGGCAAAGAGGCCGGCTCAGGTCCCCAGAGTGCACGAGCGACTGCCATGAGATCACTGACGATAAACAGAGCTGTGAATTCCAATATCTTTTCGTCCATTCTTGTCACTGTTATTAACTCATCACTTGTTCATCATGACGAAACCTTACAGGGTCCAGATCGCATACTGTTGCCGGTTAATGAATGCTAATCGTGATTGATTTCTCAAACAACATATGCGATTCAGCAAACGAATTCGTTCGCAAGGCGCGAACGAAATCTGTATTATACGGCCTCTGCGGACGGAAATAAGGCTGATGTTTGCAAAGGTGAAAATGACAGAAAATAAGACGGTTGCCTGAAAGCTTGTACGCTCTTGTTTGAAATCACCGCCATTTCAACTGCATGTGTGTCGCTTTCCTTTCATTTCACGCTCTCTAAACGTAGAAGTAACATAGTCGATATCCAGGGCTTTTGAAAACACAGATTAAATTTAAGGCTGCGGCAAAGATTATTCCTGATAAGAACTTGGATACAAGTTATTTAGTATTTTATATATTGGATTTTAAATTGAATAAATATTTAATAATTATTAATATTAAATTTTATTATTTCAATAAATTTAATTTATAATTATGATTGCATTCTCTACATAAATATAAAAGATATATGTTATATAATAAAATAGATTAACAAATAAAATAACCAATAAATAATATTATATATAACTGTAGTGGTCAACTAAACAATTTTCCAAAGACAAATATATTATTTATCTAAATTTGTTCATGACATGCTTTAATGGAGGGTAAGAAATAAGACCTGATTACATTTAGTATTGGAAAATAATACGAGTTATTTAAATGGTTTAATGAATTGTGAAAATATTTCTAATATTATTTTTCATCTTTCTATTAGTTAGCTGAAAATATCAACCAAATTTATGAAAATAATAACGAAAAAATCAAATATTTAAGATTTAATAAGATATAATAATTATGAACATTTAAAATATTAATTTAATAATTGAATAAAATAATATAAGCTCTCTTAACCAATATACCTAATGATAAATAAATAATAAATAATATTTACGAAATTTATATAATGATAAATAAATAGATAAAGAGATAATATAATGTTATGATATATATATAATAATAAATAAAAAGAAATAAATAGAATAATTAAACAAAATTTAGGTCCCTCATCTTGAACCTCATACCTAGCGGTTAGAGGTCATGTTTAACCGTTTCTGAGTCAAATTTAGTTGTTGGAATGGCTTGCTATCCCTATTTAACTCATTGCTCAGATCTGATATTCAACTTGTCCTTACGATGAACCACACTGATTGGCACTGGTTGGTTCCAAACGCATCTACAAATGATTTGTTATGTGATTTTGCCGAAATTATTCTCACAAACAAGATTATGGATCACAGAAGTAGTCTTAAGTCTTTAAAAAAGAATATTTATAAATTTATATATTTTTAACTTTTTAAAATGGCTATTAGAATGATATCACTATATTTATTATTTCCGTTATCAGAAATGGGAAATTTGGGTTAAATCTGATTGTGTTATAATACTTGGTTTTTCACTATAGACATATGGATTCAGCGGCCGGAGAACCCTAAAAGGCATTTCGATTGTCACATAATTAACCATCAAGCTGTTGATTCACAATAAATTCCCTACGGATAGAGAATTGAGCATTAGAAAAGGAGCGCGCACATAAAAAGCTTCCAAAACAACTAAAAACAACTCTATTAAAAAGAGCTCTTTAATAAAACTCTTTCGACTCTCTAAATGAAAATTTCCCGTTTGGGCCTCTTAAAAAACATATAATAATATAATATTAAATTACTGATATAAAGTAATCAAAACTTATAAATTATATTTAAATTTTAAAATAAGTTTATATTTTATCATTTAATTTTTTTAAACAAAATGCCTGGGCTCTATTCACAAAATTAATTTTTGAGAAAAACATAAAAATGAAAAAGGAACGGAGCAAAACCCTTAATAACATGATGTTATAACTTCTAAATTTCAATAGAAAAACAGGAAAACTAACCATTTTGTACTCAAAATTACTTAATTATAAATTGACTTTTAAAAAAATAGGTCTATGGATATCAACTATACAAAGATTAAAAACAAAATCTTTTACAACACGGCTTGATACTCTGCATTCATAGAAAGAGACTGCCGCACTGACCTTTTTAAAGTTAGAAGGAGAAATCATTACAATCTTAAAATTCCGTGCAAAAAAATCTAAAGCAGAGAAAAACCGTAGCATTCCCAATGTTTACAGGAAAACAATCATCGAATGGCTCACTTTCCGGCAAAGATTTTCATGGATGTATATTTATTTTAAAACTTACGTCACAGATGGCGCTCCTTACTATCTTTCCGAGCACTGAAAGATGGCTAAATCCAGGCACTTTATGAACCATCAAATTTTCAATTGATCTTTGAAAACTCACGAACCTCATCTGGACGCCGTAGTCTAACTCGCCTTAACTCGCCTGAAGAATAAGAATGGCCCAGAAAGTTATGGAAATTCCAGTTATATTTAAAGAAAATCAGCTAAAGATTTTTGTAAATTCAAGTTATGATTGTTACACTTCAAAATTTTAGGTGTCTTAGACTTTTTTGATGTCGCTGAATCTATTTCCACCATAAAAACAAGATTCAAAAAGTTTCTACAAGATTTTTTGAAATTTTTTACCCAAATTCCGACCACTTTTAGTCAAAAACAATTCTTCAACCTCAGTAGACGACTCCCACATAAACAGCTTAGATCAGAACTCTGGCAAACTTAACTTCACTGCTTTTCAAATCCCTTTTGGTTTCTCCTCACCCTTACGCGCTCTAAATATGAAATAAATATAATCCGTATCCAGTGCTATCACGGTTACGCGGTCTAAATGTGAAAGGTATATAATCGGTATCAAGTGCTATGGAAAGTCGAGATTAAATTTAAGGCAAAGATTATTTATCCCACGGAGTTTGCATCTTTACTGAATTTTTAGTTGTTAGGTTCTTGGATTGGATCGGATGACGTACAATTTTATTACTCGAGAGTCTAGACAGGAGAATTAATCGCTGTGTGAGGTCGTATGCATGTCAGGTTTTGAATCAGTATTAATTGTAACATTGCGATTACGTGCAGGTTCAATTTTGTTGAGAACAAATATTGATTATAATATGAATTTGCATAAATTGTTGCATCTGAATAAATTTAAGTCCAGTTAACCCTGTACAACCATTGTTGCGTTACGTCAAAAGTAGTTATCTATCGACTTAGAAGAAGCATCACGTAGAACAAAGAAAAGGTTGATACCCGGTCTTAATCTTTTAAGGTAGGCATTGGGATCAATGAGTGCCTTGGTGGGAACCCTTTGTCTTTTTGGATTGTGTGTATACAAAAGTAAGCAAACACGCCACTCAATAGTTTTATGGGCCATCAATGTAATGGAAACGACTGTAAATATGTTTTTTGGGCAAAGAAAGAGTTAATGGTTGGTTAAAGATAGTTATTTTTGTTAAGGTAGGTTGATTCATCATCATTATTTAAGGAAAACCATGTCACATAGAATAACCAGTTTGTGGTCTCTCTTGTGAATCCTTGTTTCTTTATATCAGACTAAGATAAGCTCTTAGTCAAGCTAAAGCAATTTTAGATAAAGTGTTGTGATGCTATTGTGTAATATACAATTTTATTCAATTATATAAATAAATTTGATATTATGAAAAAATTACATTTAAATTTGTAAATTATATAATTTAATTTTGAATTTTAATTGCCAAAAAATATTAAAAAAACTAGGGTAAAATAAGTTTTTTTTTAACATCTATTTTTTCTTACAAAACTATTTCAACAAAACACAAATTTTAAAATACATAACCCTTTGAAATAACACATATTTTAAAATACATAATCTTACTAATTAATTATGCAATTTTTCAGGTGACTTATTTACAAGTATCTTGTATGGTGATTCCTTATAAATTCACATAAGCCTCACTTTTTTCCATTTTTATATTTTATTGTATAAACCAATTTAAGTAAAAACCAAATTAATACACTTAGACTTCATCTACCATTAAGGAAATATTGCATACTTAATTTGGCCATTGATCTTTAATTCATCTATCTTCAATTTACATATGTTGTTAGGATACTTATTAGCTTCTCTGTTAAAAGTTTTTAGACATGGAAATATGTTTTGGATGTGATATCTTCCACAAACTTTTTAATTCTTTTCATAATGTTTTCCATAGATTTTCTTTATGGAAGAGAACATTTGAGTACATAGTGCAAAATTAAGAAAAAATCTCCCATAAGCTTAAGCGTGTCCAAGTGATCTTCTTTGGCTAACAAAAATTATAGTGGAAACCATATATCTTTACTTTTCTTTGCCAAGACCTATGACTGCATGAACTCATTGTCCTCTCCACCATAAAGTACCCCTCTGTCATATCTTTAAACATTAACATAATAAAATAATGGTAAAATAGTAAAATATATTGTATTAATATTGAATTTAGTGCGCTTGACATATATGATTTAATGTCTTTTATACCAAGCGATACATAATATCAAATGGGATATTCATTTATTATTAATATTCAATGGGCTCCCCGCTGTACACACTAATTATCTTCATGATAATTAAAAAGTTGTTAAGCTTAACTCTAATACGGTGTATTTCACCTCCTGAGTGTTGGCGGGAGTAGGATTTTGGTGTCTTCCATCTA
>APFE031035104.1:0-11055 GCA_000404065.3 Pinus taeda | reverse complement strand
TTAAATATCCCTAATGCAAATATTTTTTTGTTTTTTCAAAAAGTAAAAAGAAATGAATCAACTAAGGAAGAAAACAATGCATACTTTGACACCTCCCCAGCAACAGCGCCAAAAAGTGATGAGCCTCGGTATTGCAACAAGAATGCTGCAACTCCCGAGGCTACCGACTTTAATTATCAACCCAGGGTTTGTACAAACTTAAGAGGTATCGGCACAATATGTGCAGCATACAATGTGTCATTCCTTTGTTGTCGTGATGTAATGGAGTGCATGCACTGAAATCAAATCATAAACTAATTGCAGAAAATAAAATGTTCGAAATGGAACCTTAACCTATTGCAAGAAAGAAAGTACAAAGAAAGAAACATATTCAAATTGCATAAAGATCATGAACTAAATGCAAAAGAAACCTAGCTTAACCATATTTATCACATGTGATGATTTAAACTAACTGAGCATGAAATCTAATCTAGAGAGTACTAACTATTGTGTGCATGTGTAAATATAAAAAAAAAAATCTCATTTTTTAAATCTTTTTGCTTTATAAATGCAAATGCTAATCTTTCCTTGATCTTTCGTAGGGGAGACAGGGTGGAGCAAGAGGGGTACAATGATTTTGATGGCTTGGAAGTAAGTAGGGGTCTAATCCCAACTTCAATGATGATTTTTCTCAATTCAGGCTCAAAACAGGCTCCTACAAGATTTCCTACAGGATGTACTAGTTCTCCTACCGGATCCCCTTATTTACTACACAGAATGTTACATATTTACTATACAAAATTATAATTCATTGAATGATCAAGCAAATCAAATCCAAATTTGATGGGACAAATTTTGTTATTGATTAAGATGTCTTAAGTCCCCATTCCAAGTGGAATCACTCAAAAAGACCTTTGTTAACCCATGCTAAAAAATAGCACAAAATTACTAGTTGAAAATCTAGAAATTTGGGAACTAGTGAGCTAGTAAATCTATAGAATGCCTAACCTAATCAAATGCAAATGTAGTGAGGTAATTTTTGTTATGAACTAGAATGTTTTTTTGATCTAATGCAAGTGGAACCAAAGCGATTGAATCTCGTTAGCATGCTCTAAAAAATAGCAGAAATTTACTGTTCTTTTCCACAAAGGAGTTCCACAAATCTAGATTTGGGAATAAGAAAATGAATCCAAGTAGCTCAATGATTACTATGACCTTCCAAAGCTTTTCCAATGATGAAATGTTGCTTGTGATCCTGTAAAAGAACTTACATCAACCATTTAACCCAATCCTACAACAAGAAATCATTAATACTAAATGCAAAAACAGAAAGAAACAAAAACAAGAGATACCTGTGAATAAAAAGTGAAAAGAAGAAAAGAAAATGATACAAAAGGGCTCTGACGCTCTTGGGATGGCCAAGCCCAAGGAAACTCAAAGACCTATGGAGGAGAACAAGATTTAGAAGTTGAACATGACACCAATCTTCATCATTTTCATCAATACAATTACATCCCTTCAAGAAAGTACAATGGAACTGCAGAAATACAAGTTCTCTCAACAAGAACACGGCTTTGTGTGGTGCCTTAAGCTTCCATAGCAGATGCCACCACCAAATCACCTCCACCGGTTCCTGTGTTGATATAAGACAAGTGTATCCATCCCAGGGGGTGTATCGACCTTGTGTTGCTACAGCCCAAATGATTTCATCCTCCCGAATAGTAATCCTAATATGAGCTTCTTCAAGTGCCCCAATGACATGGTGCCAATCCATGCTCCACCTTGCCGGTATCCTGAGGTCCTGTTCATTTAACTATTTCTGAGAGATCTAGGATATGTTCCTATAGTCTGCAATATGTGAGCGCTGAGTGATACCATCCAGTGCAAGTATATGTCTAAGCTCCAATAGTAGGATGTGTTAATTGCCACATCCTGATCAAGCATCAATGCCTAGTCAAACCAGCTCACCATTTCCAACTCGCCAAGTCAATCCTCGCTTAATGACATTTATGGAGTGTGTGATGGCTTTCCAAATGATGGAGGATCCAGTATTGCCCCAGATCAGCCTATGAATCCACTCCATTACTGATAGAGGGTGTATATATTTATAATAAACCACCTCTTTCCATAAACTATCAGATGTAATAATCTACCACCCCATCTTCGTTGCAAACGCCTTTGCAAATAAGTTCAGATCCCTAATACCCCATCCTCCTCATTTTTTTGGCTTTCCAATTCTTTCCCATTTAACCCAAGCAAAATTCCTCCCAACATTTTTCCCTCCATAAGAATCTACAACAAATTTGTCGTTTTCTGTTGATGATGCCTTTTGGAATCCAGGCAAGCGCCATCCAATATACTAGGATGGCCTCCAAAACAGATTTTATAAGTGTTAGTCTGCCTGCTCTGGAAAGCCATCTCTACTGCCAAATGTTGATACACCCTTCGAATTTTTCAATAAGCTATGTCTAGTCCGCTATGCGATAATTGTTTGGCTCGAGCCTGAAGCCAAAGTATTTGAGTCCTGCCTCCATTTCTTGCCTAATGAATTGAAAATGTTGAAGTGCATGTCTTTGCTCATTTTGTAAATAGGACACCAACATAATGGTGGATTTGTTGTAACTAGGCTCCATACCTGTAGCTTTACAAAAAAGGGATAGAATATTATTGAAGCAAGTGGTATCGTAGATAAAACCATCTAAAAAAATAAGTACATCATCTACAAATAATATATGTGAAAGATAGGAGACATATGTCATCTTGACACCACCTAATGACCCTTCAACACGAGATTTTGATATAAGTCTACTTAAACCCTCCATGATCAAGAGGAATAATAGGGGTGATAAAGGACACCCCTGTCTCGTCCACGTTCAACATGGAAAAAGTCGAATGCAGCCTCATTAATGAGTATGCTATATGATGCAGATGTGAAACAACACATAATCCATTTCATGAATGAGTGAGGAAATCCAATCTGTGTTAGAATAAGCTTAAGGTAAGTCCAACTAGTTCTTTCAAATGATTCTGATAGGTCAATCTTGAGTTGATACTCTTACAATTCTTGAGCTTAATAGACTGGATCCCTTCTTGTGCAGTTCCAATGGCTTCATGAATCTGGCGGGGTTGAGGAATGTAAATTTTTCCTTGGAAATCATTTGCGATAAAATAGAATTAATATGAATTGCAATAATTTTTTATATAATTTTGAATATGCAATTACACAAGGATATAGGACGATAATCATCAAATGATCGAGGGTTATCAGCTTTGGGTATGAGAGCAATAAATGTTGTATTGAACCCCTCGTGCATCTTCCCCGAGAATCTGCAATCCTCAATTGCAATTAGGAGATCAACACCCATATGCTCAAAGAAGGTAAGGTAGAATTCCACAGGCCAACCGTCTAGTACCGAGCACTTATCTCTTTTAAACCACTTCAGAATAGCTTCGAACTCCCCCAAAGTCACCAACTTGTTTAGTGTCTCTATATCCTCTGCCTCTACAAATCTAGTTAATGTCCCTGCAACGCGGAGTACCTCTGCAATGGTAGCTTCTCTAGGCACCCTGAACATTTGGGAGAAATTTCTAATACCCATATCAACAAGTTGATTGAAAGTATTGGCTTCCCTTCTAGTATGGTCTCTTAGAGTCCAAATTGTATTACTCAGTTTCCGCCCCCTGGCACAATGTTGAAAGAATTTTGAATTTTCATCCCCAGCGTTTAGCCAAGTGGCCCTGCTCTTCAATCTCCATGTCTCCTCTTGCTGTCTCAGAAGGCGAATCTTTTATGTTTCCAACCTTATCAGGTGTTCATTACTTTCCATAGATGAATAACTAGCAATACTAGAGCCCTGCATCTCCAATATGTCAAATTCAATTTTCAGAATAGTAGCCTCATCCCTTTTCTTTTTTTCTTTAGCCCATCTTATAGTCCTGAGTTTAATTCGAGCTAAATTGTTGGAAATCACCACAACCGGTGTGACGTTATTGTCTTATCCACAGTGAATCCAAGATTCCATGACTATTTTGTGAAAGTCTTCTTCTACAACCCACGCCGAGTTAAATTTGAAAGGGGAATATGGATTATAGTTGGAATTCATAATTTCTAAATAAATCAACAAGTGGTGAGATATACTCCTGATCCCACCCATTGTCAAATTACGTCCAGCTTCTCCACTAGAGTTGCTTTAATAATAAAACAATCCAACCGTCTAGCCAGTGCATCCTCTCCTATTCTCCTATTCCGCCAAGTCGGCAACGTCTTGGCCAAGTCAATATTCATGAGGTTATTTTAGTCAAACAGGTGTTCAAAGTATCTCGTCAAGGGGTCAGCCTATGCCCTATTACCCCATTATTCGGCATAACCCAAGGAGTATTTTAGGTCTCCTCCTATGATGATATTTTCATTATTCATAAGGGATGTAATCATCAGCTTATCCCAAAAACCCTCCTTATTATGACAGTGTCCATAAATATTTATCAATCTAAGAGGTACATCAATTTTAGTGGTTGTAAAGTCAGCCTCCAAAACTCCTTCACCACCCCAAATATTGTCGATCTTGATAGTCTTGTTATTGAAACCCAATGTACATCCCTCAGATCTCCCTCTCACATTCAGAGTATGGAAAATCCAACCCTGGAGCATGTTCGACAGAATAGTGTTGATAGCGCCCCCTTCTCCCAATGTCTCTTGTAGCAGTAATACATCAATCCTAACTGAGCCTAATAGTCTTATGAGTGTCAGTTTCTTATCTAGGCTGGCCAAACCCTTGCAATTGAAAGAAAGGCACTTCATGGGGTAACCCGATCAAGGTTTCCTTGTGCTCTAAGAACTCGGTCAATTGGAATCTGGATAACAGTCGCCACCTCAATACCCACTCTTTGTGACTTTAGAAATATTGGATTGTCTGCCCCTAGGCAATTTCAGAGCTCTAGTGGGGGGGTGCTCTCCCAGTCCGAAAGTGAGGGGTCGAGGGTGGGCCTGTGATTTGAGGTTGTACCTATGAGAGCTATTGCAAGAAGATTCCTCCCTCTCAGGTTGAATTAAGAGAGAATCTAAGGTAATGGCAGGTGCAGTAACCATATCAGTGGGGAGAGTCAATGCAACGAGACAATTAATGGGACTCAATTTACATGCATCTAAACCCAAACCCGAAGCAACTAAAGATAACATAGCAATGCCAGAATTCATAAAATTATGAGGAGAGGGAGGAGAGGAATTAAGAGTACCCGTAGAAATTCAAGTCCCTTTGAGCGTGATCGAGTGACCCGAGCATCAGGAGTCTGGGTGCCCGCACGATGAAGATTTTCCACAACCACCCTCCGCCTCCTCTGAGGTCCCGCTGCTATGTTATGTTCAAGGGTCGAATCAACATCCGTTTGTGTTTGGGTACCAATAGTAACAATTCTTCTTGGGGGCTCGATATGCACATCTGTAATCAGCAGATAATCCTTATACAAGTGCCCCACCTCATGACACGTTCTGCACCAAAATGGGATCCCTTCATAATCAAGGATATGCCATCTTATTATCTCCCTGAGTTGAAGCCAATAACTTTCAACTAAACCTTCTCTAGTGTCCAGGTGTACCAGAATCCTGGCAATGGCTAAACATATGGTTTCCATATATGATCTATCGTGGTCGAGATAGATGCCTAGGTCATACTCAATGCACCTAAAGACCTCTTCCAACAAAAATTGTAGCGGCAATCCTGGGAGTCTAACCCATATTGCACCCGCCCCCAATTTCTCTTCTCTGGGTCGAAAAGTGGTGACCACCTCTTGAGGAGAACCGGGGTCATCTCGATATGCCAATATTTGGATAGGACCCAATTGGCTTGGTCTGGTTGCGGAAATATAAGTGCAAACTAGCTTCTCATCATGGTTATAACAACCGACAATTGGTCCAGCAAGTGACCCTAGATTTCCATTGTCCATCGCTTCAACCGAGCAGGGGTATAATTCCCGCCTCGAACCCTGCCGACAAGCACAATGCTCTTAGTGAGGGCAACTTGTGCCATACTGATCCTTCCCCAAATACCAACAAACGCCCCTGCTCACACACCTTGGTACATTTTGATTTTTTCTTTCCCCTTGACCTCTAAGAGTGGTCTACCGGGTTTTCATCATCCTCCACAGGCTGATACTCATCTGAGTTTGAAGATCTAGTGTCCTCATTACCTTGTTCCTAACGAGAAATTCCAACAAAAAATCCTGATGTGCACGCCACCAAAGGAGGTCTCGAGCCTTGGGGGTCGACTCTTGTTAAGCCTTGTATGTTATGCCCTGAATTGATAAAACCATATGTGTCAACCCCATAACCGCTTGTGCCCCCACCCGCCACGAATGACACACCCTATACATTTGTCTCTTGTCCCTGTTGCTAGAGTTCCCAATACTATAGCTCCGATGGCGATGGTATATGCAGAATCGGGTGAGCCTGATCCTCCTATAGCTGAAGAAATTCTACATTCACAACTTTGGTGAGTAAACCCTAGGACATTTAAGGAACCCTCCACATCAACCAACTCTGAAATATAAGCGTCATCTTGGACTTCCGATTCATGTGGTGGCTCTGGTGAAACACCAGTTCGGTGATGATGTGCCTCGTCCACCCATATTTGGGAAGCCTCCATTGTATCTGAGGAATAATCAACAAGTTCCTCGTCCATGGAAAAACGACGTTCTCACTCTCATCATTTCACTGTCCCTACTCTCTGTTATGCACACCCTCCGACAAACACTAACCTAGTTGTTCCATCGTCTACCTCCATTGTTCGATCCCCTTGTCTGTTGACCCAGCAAATCCATGTGACCAAGTGTGGTTCCAAAATGCCACGTTAAAAAATACTTAAAGTTTTGTGCCTTGTCTGCCAGCGGCATTGTCATTTCCCCTCACCCTACTTCCAAACTTGGGTTCAAGGGGGTCCCATTTCCACACCAGGTCTATGCTAAGGTTTCGTCATTTCTTATGTATCATTAGTGTACTTATAATCATAACTAAGGCCACATTTTCTTATTTAATTGTATTACTAGGTGAGGCTAAAGATAACAAAGTCAACTTTTATATGTACGGCCTATAGTTTCATCTATAAATCATATTTTCGACCATTGTGCTATGCCTCTCTAATATAAAGTGTTCAATGCTATGGGAAAACAAACCTTGTGTTGCACACTCTTCTTCCTTGGCTAGGTTTTGTCTCACTTTTGCAATTGCGTTATCTCTCTTTAGTACATTAATAGGCAGAGCCAACACACCATTTTTAGAGTTGGTATTTCTCCTTTTATTGTGGTTTTGGGGTTGGTGTTTTGGTTCCATCTAATACCCTCATTATATTTGTGGTCACAACATTCAAAGCCATGACTTCATAAAGCATGTGTTCGATAGGCTTATGGGTAGTGTTAAAAAAAATCCCTAATACATGAATCCAACAATAAGGGACTTGTATAAACAATACTGCTAAGTAATTAAATGCTAAAAGTTTTGAATGCTAAAAATACACAGTACTTTGGTTTCTAAAGTGGCTCATATCCAAAGAGTGTTAAAATAGCCAAATATAAGAATTTGGAAAGGATGTGTTTGGGAGGCTTGAAGGAAGAGGGAAAAGAGATTCGTGAATATAGAAACTCATTGGAAGGAGGAGTTTTGCAATAAAAAAATTTACACTACTAATTAACTTTTGAAACAATCACTTCAAATAGCCAAAAGGACATGAGCATTATGGTTTTCAAAGTGGCCCATTTCTTAATAGCTAAAAAAGGTATCCACAATTAATTTGGAAAAATTGTGCTCAAGAGGCTCAATGCTAGAGGGAAAATAGATTGTAAACCAAAAAACTGTGAAAATAGTTAAAATACACAAACACACAAATTAGTTGATGTCAAAACAAGAACTTTGGATAGCCATGAGCAGAGCTTTGGAAAGTAGCCCATTTTTGTATGAATAGAAGAGATTGGAAGCCATGCCTTAAGGAAGCATGTGCCCAAGAACCATTATTATGGGACAAGCTTAAATAATAATAACAAAGTTACACTACTTAATTAACTTTGAAAACAAACATTTTGGAAATCCAAAAGGTTATAGCCACTTTATTTTTCCAAGTGGCCAATTTATGAATGGTTAAAAGAGCCTAAAATGCATGGTTTGAAAAACCATATGTATGGGAGGCTAAAGAGAAAAGGGGAAAGAGATTCATGATTGTAGAAATCTGATGAAAAGAGGATTTTTTTCAAAAAAAAGGCGCATTAGGAAATTGGCATTGTAAAGTACCTCCTAAAAATGCAACAAAACATAGCCATTATGCTTTTTAAAGTGATCTATTTCCAAAAAGATAAAAGAACCTTAAAAACCATTACTTTGAAAGTTTGTCTTCATGAAGCTTGAGGGAAGAGGACAAAATATTTCTAATTGTAAAAACAGGATGACAAAAACAGTTTTTTTAAATAACTTACTAAGTAATTGATTTCAAAAAACACTTTGAAAATCTAAAATACATGTAATCTTTCTAGTTTTATAAGTAATCATCTCCAAATCAAAAAAAGTTCCTAAAGTTAATGACTTCATAAAGTATGTGTGTGAGAGGCCTAAGCACAAATCTAAAAGGCATTTCTTGATTGTCAAAGATTGATAACAATTCTTTTCTTTTCTTTGACAGGGACATACTACTTTCAATCAACTTATTGGATAATAAAAATTACCATTGCTTATAGAATACCACTAACATAGAAACCAAAAAGACATTTGCTGAAACTGGCAATCAATAAGGAACATGCATGGGTTTATTCAAAGGAGTTAAACAAGGGCCAAATAGTAGCAGCTACATTAGGTACATCTTATATATTTCAAAATCTCATTCAATTAAGATTAGGGCTCATTGGGAAAGGGTTTTAACAACTCTGTAGAAGGAACAATTGTCAAAATTTACTAATGGTAATCATGGAGAAAATATTATAGCACATCCAAGTATATGGACATTAGAAACTAGTAATGAAATCGATGAATAGAACTAACTACATCCTAAAATAAATAAAGCAGAGCAATTTAAATTCATTTTAAACTTCAAGGGGTAATTTCCTTCACTTATGTGTATAGAGGACAAAATATAGAAGCAAATCCACTCTCCAAGGAATAGTGATATTTGAGGGGTTTAGAGATGGATATTCTTCAATCTGTGAAGAATGAAGTTGTATCAAATGGTGTAAATAAATGCAAAATCTGTCTTTTTGATAAAAAGATATATATGATATCTCATTGTTAATATTGGGTAATACATTTGTACGTAACATTTTGATGATTCTAGAAACTATTTCATAAATGCTTTTATAACCATAGAAGATAGTATTTCATGATAATGGAAAGAGTTTCTATGTGAACAATATTCAAAGTTGAAAACCTATTTTAATTGAGATCTATATGAAAAAAAAAAGTCATATGTTAAAATGTTCTTCACTTTTTTATTTATAAATGATAAATTCTATTAAGAGGATGATGATTTCTTTTATACTAAAATGATGATTTTTCGGCCCAGAAATGGAAATAGATAATAAGAATACTTCAAAATTCAAATAAATAAACCAAAAAAAAAAACAGGAAAAACAAAAAAACTCGTTTAATAATTGATTCGAAAACGAAAGCTTTTCAAATCCAAAAACATATAATTTGATGACGTGTTTTCAAAAGGCTAAAAAGACTGAAATCATAACTTCAAAAAGCATGTTCTCCAGAAGCTTGACGACAAAGTGAAAAGAGATTTTCCATCGTAAGGAACCAATAATAGGAATATTTAGAAAAATATGAACTTATTGATATTAGAAACAAGCATCATAGAAAACCAAAAAGTCATAATGGCCCAGATTTTAGAGTTATCTATTTCCAAATAAAATGAAAGACTAAAATCCATTACATTGTGAGGTATGTGATTATCAAATCTAAGGGAATAGGGAAAATAAATTCTCAATTGTAAGAAGCCGATGACCACAGATATTTTTATTTTTTTAAAGAAAAACAACACACTGAATAATTAATTTCAAAACAAACACATTGAGAATTCAGAAGTACACAACTACTCTATTTTTCAAGATGGTTCACTTTTCAAAAACAACACACTGAATAATTAATTTCAAAACAAACACATTGAGAATTCAGAAGTACACAACTACTCTATTTTTCAAGATGGTTCACTTTTCAATGATAAAAAAAACCTTAAAATGATGATTTTGGGAAGCGTGTGCTCGAGAGGACAAACGACACAACAAGAAATTATTCTCAATTGCGGGAACTAGATATTATTAATTTCTGTTTTCAAAAATAAGAACAATATATGATTAACTTTAAAAACTAACACTATTATAATCCAAAACAACACAACTGCTCTTGTGGCTATTTTTGAATGAATAAAAACTCTTAAAAACATGACGTAGGGAAGCATATGCTGGGTAGCCCTAACGGTATGGCAAAACAAAATAATGCCAATTATAGAAACTTGATGATAGGAGCAATTTAAAAAGAAAACAATGTACTGAGTGTCTTGAGTGGTTGATTTTGAAATTAAGCACTTCGAAAAGCACAAAAAATGAGACTACTTTGGTTTTTGAGGAGGCTTTCTAAAAGACAAAATGAGTTTCTTATCTATCATCTTGTCAAAGTACGTTCTTGGAATCATAATTTAATAATTTAATTTTTAACGGACTTTTTAAATTCTATGGACTAAATCCTCCTCTCAGAAAGTAGGGCCTGTGGCCAAAGAGCGGCAAACAAGATAATAGAAAATAGAGTCAAAAGCAAGATCTATGGAAAAATGGTGGCATACATGATAATAGAATGGTCCAAATCCAAATGAGTCATCATGAACTAGCTTGGATTTTCCCTCATGTCTCATAAATCTGAGTACAACATGTTATACAAATAAGCAATACCAATGTCAAAACTTTTATCTAAGAATTTTCAGAGTTGTTCGAAGAAAGCGATTTTAAGTCTAATTTCTTAATGTTTACACTCTCAACGACCTCGTAAGACCCTTTGAGGGATTATTTGCAAAGTATTTCCAGCTCTTTATAATCAAAATTTGGACTAGG
>APFE031035098.1:0-14269 GCA_000404065.3 Pinus taeda | reverse complement strand
TTACTTATCCATATTCAAAACACACATAACTAATAGTTTCAAGTGTAACTCAATATCATCCACCCTTGCGTTCAACAATGTCCATTCACATGTCACTATTCTTCTACACAGTATTATTTATAAAATATCTATATTCAACATACACATAACTAACAATTTCAATTGCAACTCTTTATCATCCACCTTTGCTTTCAACAATGCCCATTCACATGTCTCTATTCTTCCACACTCTATGCCTTACGGCGTTTCCTTTGCAACATCAGGTGCAAATGCAACCAGTGTTCCACATAAAGTAAACTTATGGCAACAAAAAGATTAAATGAATCTGAATCCATTATAGAAACGTGGCACATAATTATTGTGCAACCAGTGTTCCACATAAAGTAAACTTTATTTCTTATTTTTGACAAAAAGATTCTTTCGGTTTTGCAACAGGATAACTTACCTACGTAAAACAGGATAATCCGTTTACTTGAAATAATGTTATACATGTTAGCTACTGAAAGTAACTAATTTAATTTCATTACATTCAAAAAAACATTATTACCATCTCTCAATTTAGCTTACATAAAATTAAAATGTTATTTAGGTTAAACAATACTCATTTATATGAATCATTTCAATTGTATATAGAGAGAGGGGGAGCTTAATTTTATGTTTTATGATAAAATTTCAATCTCAGTTTATAAATAGGTAATAAATATTAAATTAAAATAAATTTTATATCAATATTAATTTATATATATTAATTGAAAATATTAATATAAATATTTTTTTTAATTTTAATAAAGTATGTAATTATATTTTATATTTAAGGGGAGTTTATTTTTATGTACAATTTTAAAGTGTGATGTATTCATATCAAAATTACATAAGACTTAACATCGCAAAGTGAAATCCATAGTAACCTATTTTAAACTTGAAATTAATTATTGATGATTTAAAATAGAAATAATAATACTTCAAAGTATAATGTATATTTGTTATGAGTTGTAACTTTTTTCATTTTTTAAATATAATAGTTATATGAAAATATTTAAAAATTTGAAACTTTATTTCTTATTTAGTGCATTTTATTTTTATTTACATTTTTAGTATGTGATGTATTTAAATAAAAACAATGTAAATTCTAAAGTTTTAACACTTCCAAGGTGCTTATTTTAAACTTGAAATGGATTATCAATAGTTTAATATCCTAATGTTTTAAGACTATACTTTATATTTGTTATGTTATGAGTTGTAAAAAGATTTTTTATAAAAATTTCTTAAACTAATTTGATTTCACTTTAATTTAATCTTTTATAATAATTTATCAACGAAAACAAAAATTTAATGTATTATTTTCAACATTGTATATTAATTTTCATAAATTATTATTTTTTTCTTGAAATATGAACATGTTTTAAATATAAAAAAATCCAAATTTTACATTTATGCTCTTTCATTACACAGTGTTCATACATTTTAAATGAATATCCTCACTCTATATCTTTTCTTCTAGTTTAATTAGGATAGCTTCCAAGGAGGTGGTGTAAACTCCATCCACATGTCACTTCTCTCCTATATATAATAAAAATTAAAATAAAAATATTACTTTGAAGCTTACCACAACAAAATGCACATTATGGCTATTTTTTTTTTAATCATTTATGTATTGATTAAATATCCACTGTACTTCGTAGAGGATGGTATCTATTACACCTTAACCTATTATTATTTATCCAAAATCACATTTATTATGAGTACAAAATGTACATAGTATGATTTATTCATATTAAAATTAACTCATGGTTTAGATTCTCAATCCAAGAGCTGGGGGGAGTTTTCTTCCAGAGGGTTTGAGTTGTTCTCCAACTGTCCGCCATTCCATGGCAAGGTGTTCCCCATCAACGATCTTCCTTGGCCTTCCCCATCGGATGGTCACTAACTCCTTCCTTTTCTATGGTGAACGAAGAAGTCCTTAACATTCATGACATTTATCTTTTGAGAAGCAAGGCTTTTTCGCGGCTTTGGCTCTTGGTTCTGGGTTCCCTTCTGGTTTTCTCATGTCTCGACTCTCTTATGGTTAATCTTCCATGTATGCACTCTGGAATCCTCGGGCTTCTTGTTGGTTTCTTGGTGCTTTAGGTGGATCTGTTAGCAGTTTCAGGAGATTTTTTGCATGGCTTGCTTATACAGGTAACTGAGGTGTAACCGAGTATGCAGTGGTTTATACACATTCCTTTTTCCTTCTTAAATTGGTTGGCCTCTTGATTTGTTATATAGGTACACCTTTAGAATTTTGCTAACATGTTTTTTATGTTCCCTATTTGTTTCTCAAGGGTGTCAATGAGAGAATAGGAGGGCCTTCTCAATCAAGTTCTTTCTAGGCAAAGCTAGTCAGTTCTTTTACCATTCGAAGGTCGCCTCCTCTTACCGGCTAAGATGAATGTATTCCCTAATTCACAGAGCACTGATCTTTCGTTTCTTGGGATTTCATCACCTATTACTGATTTATCTAAGAATCTTATTTGTAGTAATGTTTTATTTAACACTGCACAGAGTATTTAAGTTTTATGGCAATAACATGTATTCCTCTAGTTTGGATCAGTCACTAAGGTGGTTGTTTGAGTAAACTTGCATGTTTTCCTACCGATGAACGGTATTATTTTGTTTTATGGTAATATAGATGTAGTTTGATTAAATTCATGAATCAAACGTTTTTAAAGTTCTGAGGTTTTGAGGTTTTCAGTAATTATTGATACAATATATGTTGTTTTCGGCCTCTTTAATATTATCCCTCTTCCGAGGTTCTTTTTTGGTTGATAATAATGAGAAATCTATATGATACTCTATGTGTTAAGGTGTTATTAAATGGCAAGTGATGTGTGCTTCCTCTAGCTGGACGGTTTCATTTACCTATAGCTTCTGTTTGCTATCTTGAGATTGGGGTTTACCTAGATTAAGCATTTCATCTTCTTGTGTATTCGTTTTCTTTGCTAGATTTAACTCTTCAGAATTTTTATGATAGTTTCCACTTTTTCTCAAACTATATTAAAGGATGTATATGTATTTTATGGTTCTAAAATCTTTTTTTTCCACTTATGTTTACATCTTGACTCTACTATGGTTATATTCGCATGAATCTGTAGAGTGGCTACTTGTTAATTTACGAACTTACGAATGGTAGGTTTTGTTTTTGAATTCTTCAAAAATGGAAATGCATCACCCTTGTAAGTGTTCATTTCTATCTCTTTTAATCTCAGCTTGACACAAGAAATTTTAATCCCTACGGGGTTATTTTTTTTTTGAAAAGAACTGAATAAATTAATGCCAATGTTCTTTCTTGAAAACCTTCATTTATTTCAACAGAAGCTTCTTTTCTATAGTGAATATATTTTCAAGGTGTTTCATGCTTGTTTTAATTCGTAATGAATTCCTAGCTCTTCATTTTTTCCCTTCATTCTTTTTTTAGTAAATTTGTACATACTTCCTTCAGTAATTATAGTAGGCTAATATGTCTAAATTTTCTTCTAAATACTTACATTAGTGTCCCCTTTTACTTACTTCCATCAGATGTTAATTCTCTAGTTTTTTGACATATTATTTAGTTTAATTGCAGAATTAAAAATATAACCCTATTATACCATTTCAATCCATAAATATCTACAGAAATACAAATTCCTATTCTTAATAGTGCATTGCCTATTTTAGAGTTTAATACTTATACCTATCTTGAATAATTTCTTTTTTTGTGGTTCACCTGAACCAGTATCAATTATTCATAGACAATTTTTTGTCCCAAATGTGAGACTTGCTTCCAAGCCATGTCTCCACCCAAGATCTTTCTCACAAGATAGATGCTTTCTTGTAAGACTTATCAGCCACAACATCTGTAGTTATCTGTTTACCACCAAACATAGCATCTTGAACCGTCTGACATATCAACATGCAAGACTTTCCCTTCATTCCCCCTTCTCCTCTCTTATCTCAAGTAGCAAAATTACTCTCTTGATCCCCTTCTTGGAGAATTCATATTCAGGGATGTAGTTAGGGTTAGCTAACTACCTATCCTAACTTCTTGACATGTGACAGTTACAAGATTTGTTAACACTCCATTATTTGTTTCATTCATAATGTATAAAATCATAAATGCACAAATTCAAATAATAATAAAATCCAATTTTTATTTTACTGTAGTAAATAAATAATTACCATTTTCTGAGGACATCAAATCTCCCCCCAAGATCAAACATCATCCTGATGTTTTTCTATGTAAACAGATCCAAACCAGTTTCCCTCATTTCCTTCCCATCCTCCCAGTTGGCCTCATCCGACCCAAGGTGCTTCCATTGAACATTAACCAAAGTGATAACTCGTTTCCGTAGAATTAATTCCCTCTAATCGAGTAGAACCAGAGCTTCGACCGAGAACTCACCTTCCGATTTGACCTTCAAAAAAAATATTAGTCAGTCCCTTGTACCATTAATACTTTGCTTTGTCAGATTTATTAAAATTATTTTACTTGTATATCTTGCCAATTGATTAAATGCTTAGGATCATAAACATATTCTTTTAACATAGAAACATGGAAAACATTTGGCACAAAAACGTGGCTGGTCAATGTGAGCTGGTATGCCACTAGACTGATTCGTGCTAGGATATGGAAAGAACCAAAAAATTACGGTTGCAACTTAGAACAACTGCTCGATTTTAATGTATTATTTTTTGCTTGTACCAATATATAGACATGATATCCAATTTGAAATTTTTGGAAATTTCCTTTTCGGTGAGCGAAGTTGTTTTGTTGATGCTGAGTGGCCTTTAAACTGGAATGAACCTTCTTGACCATCTCCTTCATTTCCTTTGACATCTTGGGTCCTAGCATCAACTTATCCTCTGGTCATCCCCAACTCAAAGTTGTTCTACATTTGCTTCCATACAAAACCTCAAATGGGCTCATTTGTAATGACATATGATAGTTGTTGTTATAAGAAAATTCTAACAAATATATGTAATCTTCCCATTTGTAAGGTTTCTGCATTACGTAACTTCTCAACATGTCTTCCACTACTTGATTTACTCACTTTGTCTGCCCATCCATTTGAGGGTGGTAAGTAGTACTGAAATGTAACTCTTTGCCCAATCCCTCAAATAAATATTTCCCAAAAGCTGATGTAAATTTTACATCACGATCATAAATTATAATTTTCGGTAATCCATGTAATCTGAAAATATTTTGCATGAATATGTTAGCGCTTTGTAAAGCCTTGTAGGTTGATTTCAGTGGTATGAGATGAGCAGATTTTCTCAATTTATCCACTAGCACCATTATTGAATAATTTTGGTTTTTGGACACGGGTAGTCCTGTAATGGAATCGATGGAAATGGTCTCCCATTTCCATTCCGAAATTGGCAATGGATGTAGAAATATGGCTAGATGTTGATGTTCTATTTTCACTTGCTCACATTCCAGACAGCGAGTCAAATAATCGGCTATATTATCCTTCATTCTAGGCCATAAATATTATTTTCTAAGCATGGTAATCAACTTCTGGTATCTAGGGTGTTCTGCATATGGAATCTTATGATGTTCATCCAAAATTAAGTCTTTAATACTTTTCTGGTTAGGCACATACATTCTTCCTTTATAAATCATCATATCTTTGAGGTTTCTTTCATATCCCAGCAATTGTTTATGGTTATTTCAAACTTTAGATTGCTGCCACAAAATTTTGATATTCTGTGTCATGCCGAGTTGCCTCTTTGATTAGCTTATTGAAGGTAGTCTGCACTGCATTGTAAGAGACTTCATAAATACAGCGTACCTTCCAACTCAAAGAATCCATGACCCAATTCTCAATACCTTTCAAGTTTTTGATCTCAAAGTCAAAACCACTTAAAAAGTCAATCTAATAGGCTTGCCTAGCATTCAAAGTGGGCTGCTTAAAATAGTTAGTTAAGCTATGATGATTAGTCATTAAGAGAAATTTCTTACACAATAGATAATGCAACCACATATTTATTGCATGAATAACAGTTGTTAGCTCTAAGTCATTGGATGAATATTTCTGCTCATGCTCCTTAAGTTTTGTAGATTCATAGGTAACCACTTTGCCTTCTTGCATTAAAATGCCAACAACTCCTTCCTTGTTGGCATCTATACAAAACACATAGTGCTTACTTGGGTCTGTGATGCTCAAGATAGGCACGGTGGTTAGTAAATTGTTAAGTTGGTCAAAGCTCTTTTCCCACTCTATTTATCACTTGAAGGTTTTTCCTTCCTTCTACAGGGAGGTAATGGGGTATGCTACCCTGTAAAATCCTTCAATAAATCACTTGTAAGGTCTGGTGGTTAGAAAATTCTTAAGCTGGTCAAAGCTCTTTTGGCACTCTATTGTCCACTTGAATTTTTTTCCTTTCTTCTACAGGGAGGTAATAAGGTATGATACCCTGGATAATCCTTCAACAAATCGCTTGTAGTACCCAGCGAGACCCATGAATGACCTTATATCTATCACGTCCTTTCGAAATGGCCCCTCCATATAGTCTTTATATTCTCTGGGTCCAAAACAATTCCATCCTTGGTAATGATATGTCCTAGATACTGAGTCTGCTCTTTAAGGAAATCACACTTTCTATAATTAGCATACATTTGATGTTCTCTGAGAGTCTACAACACTAATCTGAGATGTTATTTATCTTCTTCTATATTCTGAGAAGAAATCATTATATCATAAAAAAAAATCAACACAAATTTATCCAAGTAATGATGGAATATATTGTTTATGAGAAACATGAAGGTCGCGGTAGAATTAGTCAGCTCGAAGGGTAGCAACAAATTTGTAATTTCCATAAGGAGTTCTACAGGTTCTTGTAGCTATTTCTTCTTCCTTAATTCTGATTTGATGGTATCCCAAACATAGGTTGAGCTTTGAAAATATTGTTGCATCCCTTAGCTGATCAAACAAATCATTTGTACAGGGTAAAGAGTATTTATTTTTAATAGTTAGTTGATTTAGCTCACAGTAATCCATGCACATATGCAGGGTTCAATCCTTCTTTTTAACAAAAAGTATTTGGGTTCACTAAGGTGATACAGTTGGGGGATGTATTTTTATCTAGCAGTTCTTGTAAATGCATTTTTAATTATGTCAACCTTGATATACTCATGTTATAAGGAGCTCAGGATAATGTTGCATCTCCCGCGATCAATACAATGGTGAAGTATATATCTCTTTTTTGGAGGAAACTTGGAATATCTCCATGGAATTCGTCTAGAAAATCCTATTTTAGATGTATACTTTCTAAGGAAGCATATTTCTATTTTGTGTTGTCATATCCCACCTGAATTGCATTGATTTGGCACCCTTTTCTGATACACTTTGCTGACTGAGATGTGGTTACTGGACTTAGTTTTAGAGGCCTTAATATGCCTTGAATTTCTTACCTCTTTCCCTCGTCATTCAGGAAGAAAATAGCTTTGGTTTTACATTTTATGAGGGAACAATGCTTTTCCAACCATTCCATACCTATTAGAACATCATACGACCCTAGGGGAAATACATTCAAGTCTACCACTAGGGGTTGACCTACTGTTTTCAGGGCGTAGTTGCTGACGTTTGCCAACAAACGTATTTTTTCCATTGTGGCCAGGTATACCAACCATAGATTTTTAAACTTAACAGCTTGGAAACAACACTGATCTACTATCTTAGGACGAACATAACTTCATGTATCTCTTGGGTCAATTAAAATAGATATAGTTTGGTAAAAGAATTTACCTTCGAATTCCACCATGGTTGGTCGATATTTCGCCTTCTGGTCTTCAAGGGTAGCATTGATTTTTGGAATGCTTCTAACCACTTATTAGTATCCTTGTGATTGGGACAGTTGTTGATGTAATGTGCTCCTCCACATCCCCAACATTGTACTAGGGGTCTTGGTCCTCCACATTCAAATTTTTGTTTACTTGTCCTTTGTGGGGTCCTTTACTGATTATAGACTTATTTCCACAAACAATCTTTACTTCTTCCCACCACATGGTGGCTTTTCTTTGCAGCTGCAAAATGTCAAGTGAGATTTTTAATTATGATCATATTGATACAGATGAAAGTACTTATTCATATTAATAAGCCAGCCTTGAAGTGCCTTTTCCTACTCACTATCAAAGAGGGGTCATTTTATTTTCTGAAATTCTCCTTGCAGCTTTATCCTTTATCTTTTCTGCATTTTGTGTTCTTATGCATTATCAGATTTTTCTTCTTGATATTCTTGACCTTCTTCTATCTCTAAATATTTTATTCGATAGTCTTTCTCTACAGTCATTTGGCCATGTTCTGGGTTGGGAATTGGTTGTCGCTGATTTTGTCTATCAGACAGACTCTTCAAAATCTTTTATTCTTCCTGAATCAACCTTTTGTTATCTTCCCATAACCAGGCCATCTCATCCTTTAACTCCTGCACAGTTTCTAGGTTTGCAATGTTGGTGTTTCATGGTTCTTCTCCAATTTGTACCCGTACCTCAGCGTTGATTTCTTGAAAAGATGTAGGTCCTAAACCTATGATGGATCTATGAGGTGTGTTGTCTTTCCTCCTCATGTTAGCTACTCTTCCTCCTTCCACTATGTAAATCACAAACACTATTAATCATTAGTTTCCAGAGGCCTCAACTTTGTAACCTAAGAACTCTGGTACCACTTGCCACATATCTCCTACTATATAAAATAAAAATAAAAATCAAAATATTACTTTAAAACTTACCACAACATAATACACACTATGACTAATCTTTTTTTTGTTTTAATCATTTATGCATTGATTAAATATCCATTGTACTTCATGGATGATGGTATCTATTACACATTAACTTATTATTTATCTGAAATCACATTTATCATGATTACAAAATGTACATAGTATGATTTATTCGCATTAAAAACTAACTCATGGCTTGGATTCCCAATCTAAGAGTTGGTGGGCGTTTTCTTCTGGAGGGTTCGAGTTGTTCTCCACATGTATTCCATTGCAAGGGAATATGTGCCACATCAATATTCTTCCTTGGCCTTCCCCATTGCATGGTCATTGGTTCCTTCCTTTTCTCTAGTGAATGAAGAACTCCTTGGCATTTGCGACATTTCTATTTTCAATAGCAAGGATTTTTCGTGGCTCCAGATCTTGGCTCTGGGTTCTCTTATGCTTTTCTCATGTCCCAACCCTCTGATGGCTCATCTTCCTTCTACGCACTCAGGAATCCTCTGGCTTCGTACTATTTGCTTGGTGCTTCATGTGGCTCTGTTAGCAATCTCAAGATATTTTTCACATGGCTTCCTTATATAGGTTATTTAGTATGCAATAGTTTATACATATTCCTTTTCCTTGCTCTAATTTCTTGGCTTCTTGATTTTTTATATAGTTCCAGGCTTTATAATTTCTCTAACATAGTTTTTCTGTTACCTATTTGTTTGCCGAAGGTGGCAACCAGCGCATGGAGGGCCTTCTGAGTCAAGTTCTTTCCATGCAAAGTTGGTCAGCTCCATTACCATTCCAAGGTCCCCTCCTCTTATCGGGTAAGATGAATGTATGCTCCGAATCACAGAGCTCCAGTCTTTGGTTTCTTGGGCTTTCATCGCCTGTGACAAATCTATCTAATAATCTTGTTCGTAGTAATGTTTCATTGAATGCTCCATGGAGTATTTAATTTTTTTGGCAATAGTGTGTATTCCTCTGGTTCTGATCCGTCACTGAGATTGTTGTTTGAGTAACATTGTTGGTTTACCTACCCATGAAGGGTATTATTTTTTTTTACGAAAAGATGGATGTAGTTTGAGTACATACATGAATTAGACATTTTTAAGGTTTTGACATTTTTGAGTTTTTGTGTAATTATTGATACAATATACTTTGTTTGTAGCCTCTTTAATATTATCCCTCTTCCGGGGTTCTGTTTGGTTGTTAATAATGAGAAATCTATATGATACTCTCAGTGTTAAGGCATTATTAAATGGTCAACAATGCATGCTTCTTCTAGCTGGATGGTTTCATTTGCCTTTACTTTCTGTTTCCTATATTGAGATTGGGGTTTACCTAGATTTAGCATTTTGTCTTCTTGTCTATTCATTTTCTTTGATAGAGTTAACTCTTTGGCATTTTTATGATAGTTCTATCTTTTCTTCCAAACTGTTTTAAAGGATGTATATGTATTTTATGGTTCGACAAACTTCTTTTTGTTCTATGTTTTGCAACTTGACTCTTCTATGGTTATATTCGCATGAGTTTCTAGAGTGGCTACATGTTAATTTACCAACTTATGAATGGTAGGTTTTGTTTTCAAATTATGGAAAAATGGAAATGTCATAGGCTCCTAGCTGGTCATTTGTGTCTCTTTTACTCTCAGCTAGACACATGAAATTTTAATCCCGACGGGTTTTTTTTTTTTTAATGAAAAGAATTGAGTAAATTTATGCCAATGTTCTTTCTTGGAAGCCTTCATTTATTTCAACAGAAACTTATTTTCTACAGTGAATATATTTTTAGGGTGTTTCATGCTTGGTTTAATTTGTAATGAATTCCTAGCTTTTCTTTGTTTTTCCCCTGCATTTTTTTCTAGGAATATTGTACCTACTTCCTTCATTAGTTATAGTAGTCTAATATGTCTAAATCTTTTCTTCACTATTTACAATAGTGCCCCCTTTCCTTATTTTCAGGAGAACCTCATTCTCTAGTTGTCTAACAAATTATTTAGTTTAATTGCAGAATTAAAAATATAATCCTACTATAACATTTCAATGCATCAATATCTATAGAAATACAGAGTCCTATTCTTAATAGTGCAACATTTCAATCCATCAATATCTACAGAAATACAGAGTCCTATTCTTAATAGTGCATTGCATATTTCATAGTTTAATACTTATCTCTATCCTGAATGTTTTCTTTACTATGGTTCATCTGAACCGGTATCAACATTTCATTGAAAATTTTTCCTCCCAACTGTGAGACTTTATCCGAGCCAAGTCTTCCCCCAAGATCTCTCTTGCAAGATAGATGCTTTCTTAAAGACCTATCAGTCAGCCCCAAACTTAACATGTTGAACCTTCTGACATATCAGCATGGAATACTTTCCCTTCATTCTCCCTTCTTCTCTGTTATCTCAAGTACCAAAATTACCCTCTTGATACCCTTTTGGAGAATTCATATTCAGGGAAGTACTTAGGGTTAGGTAACTACCCATCCTAACTTTTTTATATGTGTGAGTTACAAGATTTGTTAACACTCCATTATTTGTTTCATTCATAACTTATAAAATCTTAAATGGATAAATTCAAATAATAATAAAATCAAGTTTTTGTTTTGCTATTTCAAAGGAAGAGATTAAATAAAGTTAAGAATATGAAAGTTAAGTTCCAGGTCTTCCTCATGGTTGTTGATAGTGGGAATTTATTTTTGATTAAATATGAATCAATGAATAGACTTTGTATCAGGTGTCATATCATTCTTAATAGATTAAAAGTGTGTGATCAATCCTTTTTATAAGCCTTTCTGAGTTTCCATATATCAAGATTTTTAAAGGAATAAAGCTTTCATTGTAATGGGACCAATCATTAATATTAATACTAATGATTTATTTCCAAATATTAAAAGGTATTTTAGCACATAATACTTTCTTTATTAATAAAATTTAATTCAATTCAATTTAACTTAATGAAGGTTTTCGCAGTTTGTTTTTTGGTTTTTTAACTTGTAATGGAGGTGTTGAGTGGATTTTTTTAACTCTATATATTTTAATTATATTTGTTACATATATGTGTTATTTTAAAAATTTATAAAGATGTATTTAAACATATCCATAGATATTAACTGTTAATTTTCAAATAGATATGTATAAAGTTATATAGGAGGCTTGATCTCTCTAGGGTTTCCATGAGCTCGCTCTTGGTTTCATAATTTTTTGTCATTGTGGGTGGATCAACACCCTTCTCCTCATTCCCCACTCCCAACTCTTGTGCTCATTGATTTCAGTGAGCCTGTAAAAACTATTATTAAGTCTTGAAATTAGTATGGGTGTGAATGACGACATGAACCGACGCACAATCATGATAATAAAAGGTTTTAGTTATGAATGGAGAATAATGGTTGTGCCTCTTTTATGTGTGTCTAGATATTGAATTTGTAATTATAAGATTTATCACTTTTAAACTTACCTTTATTAAAGATATTATCTTATTTTTTATTATTTAAATTTAACAAATTATCTTTAATAATTCCATAAACATCTTGTCTAATTATTTTATTCTTTACACAAATTTCAAAAAAAAGCTTGACTCTCAAAAGATTAAGTTTATTAGTCATTTCCCTCATATTATATTAAATATTAGAGTGACAAATAATGGTTGAATACAATGTTTTTCACCCTAATGTAAAACAAACATGTGAATTGTAGTTTTATTCAATAAGGTTGAACCTGATATATTATTCATTCTTATTTTTAATTAATTAATTTTTTAATTTAAAAATATATATTAATATATAATAATTTAATAATTATTTAATTTAAAAAAAATTAACAAAAAAATTGAGAATCTAATAATTTTTAATAATCAATTAAAAATTAGTAGAAAGTTCAATTCTATATACATTTGGGTAATTGTTAACATGATTTATTATTCATTTTTATTTTATTTAATTAATATTTTTTAAATTTCAAAATGTATATTTATTACTATAATATTTTAATAATTATGTAATATAAAAATAAAATTGAAAATCTAATAAATTTATAAAAATCAATTAAAAACTAGTAGAAAGTTCAACTAGTGGAAGATAATAATATATACAAAGAATCATATCTTATTTTATTTCTTTAATAGAAACAATGACTTTTTAATGTAATTGTGTACTTGTAGAAACCTTAATTTTTTTATCTAAGAAAATATTTATAAGTTTATAATTTGAATATGATATTATGAATATAGACCTTGGAATTTTCTAACAAACTAAACTAAATTAATTGTAACGAGAACAGATCATAATAATATTTTTAAACAAAAATAGCTAAATGAAATAATGTATATTATTTATTTTTTACTCATAGAAATAGAAATTCTTATGATCTTATGTCTGGATGGATCTTAAAATTTTCAATCGGTTGATCTTAAAATTTTGTATGCATATTTTGAATTTATTATATAAAACTATTTTTTTCCAAAATGTAAATTTTATTAATATGATTGAAATAAATCAAATATATAATTATCATATAAACCTTGATTAGTAGTTAAAAAAAATCATTGTTTTTCTTTATAAAAAATATATATAATTTCGTAAAAGAGATAATCACTAATAATAGGGAAAACAAATAGAAATGAGAATGCAACATATACTTTAAATTCCACTATATCAGAGATTCACAAAAGAAAAAGATATTGAAAGGCCCCCATCAAATGTCATAGAGTACATAAATTGAGGGAAAAGTAATTTGGTTTCCTCTTGGTATTCCTCTTGGTATAAATAGGAAAGAAATATTTCTTCTCTCTAGTTCTGAAAGTTTTATTGGTAAAATAAGTGGTAAACCATATATTGGTCAGCCTTCATCATGTCAATATTTCAATTCTTATTTTAATTGTGTATTACCAACTTAACAAAAATACACTAAACAACTTAAATCTAATACAACAATTATTATATCATACCAAATTACAACATTTCCTATTCAACCATTCCAATTCTGAATAAATGAATAAATAAAGGGTGAATGAAAAGAAATTCTTCCTGCATAGAGAGATGAAGAAAGTAACTTCAATAGGGTAGTAAAAAGGCTTGCTGGAAGAGAAGTGATGTTTGTGTTCCTATAGTGACTTTGTTGTGGCACTCAACATGCTTGCTGGTAGTGGAGCAACAATAGAAATTAAAGCTAAGACTATAATAATATTAATCTTGTAACTATATATCCTTCTCCTTAATCAAAAATAATATGATACAACATGCTTTGTGAGTGTGTTTAACCAACAAAGGAAATAGAGGGGTCTTGATCCGGATTTAAACAGGAACGCAATAAAATACAGAGATAACCATATACACAAAGATGCAGTGGAAATAATACTTCATTTCATTAATGGAAAATACTGAAAAATGCTTACAACTGGAAATAGAAATAAACCAGCTAGGGCGATGGTAGCTTATCTCTGAGAAGAGATGTGTGGCTACATGCCTTTGAATTGTCTTACAATGAGGCTCGAAGGCCTATTTATTGTTGAGAAACAATGGAAAACCCTTAACATTCCAAAACCTA
>APFE031035095.1:0-12702 GCA_000404065.3 Pinus taeda | reverse complement strand
TAATGACTTTTAATATCTCTCTTAGGCATTGTATGACATATGGCCAACCTTGAATGCAATATTTTGCCTCGCTGTGTCTGCCTATGGCTTGATTCGTACAATCTCTGATTCCTGCACGAATGTCTCCTGTACATTAACTTCTGGTTGATTCTTTCTGTGCTTTGTGGCTCAATCTTCTTGTGCAACTCCTACAGATTAGCCTTCAGAGGTTGTGCTTTGATACCATGCTAATTTCTAACCCCAATGATTTGGTTAAATACTTCCCAATAGATCAGATCTATTGACCCAAAAAAAATGTGTAAGATTTTAACATTTAAATAGAATATAACAACTGAAGGGAAATGATTACACCAATCTCATACACGTAAAAATAATTTCTTCCCTTCAAAATTTGTTGTTTCATTAATTAAAGTCTATAGCATACAATGGCTTTGTTCCTGGGATAATGGCCCTATGACGAAAAATACATGTGACCCAACAAAATGGGTAACCCCATAGAATAAACTTTTGTCCTCCACTTGATAGCCAACCGGTCAGCCGGACAACCAACAACCCCTGAGAGCCACCATTAGCTGATGATATGCCATATATCTCCCCCACTTGCATTAGCGATGTGTTTCTTACCCATCTAGATTAGCATTTGGGCAAAGGTGGGAAACCACTCACAAGGTATTTTGATCATTTTGCATTTGAGTGCTTATAGTTGTTTGTCTTTGCGAATTTAGTATGGATTATGGGGTGATCTGGATGATTGGCAGACCTTGACTGCATTCTTGATCTCTCACCTTACTTGGGGGTTAATCTTTGATCCTAGTCTGTTGGGACTTCCCTTAAGGACCACTGGGTTATAGGAGGGGCACTACTTGGAAAGGCATGAATGAGATAACATGTTCCATCTTCCCTATGTCACAATTGACACCTTCCATCCTACACTACAAGTCCATATCTCTCCTCCATTCTTTGGGTACAACTTGTCATTGGTTCTTCGGGACTTGGCACTCATATGTTCACACACCTTGACTAGGGCCCAAATTTTTTTCCAGGAGGTTGATGCTACTAAAAGAAACAAAAAGAAATGTTAAAATGCAAAAGATGGCCAGGGATAGAAGAATTAGCGTGTGGGAAAAATCCTAGCATGAACTCTACCTTCCAAATATGTCTATCACCCAATTCTTGAGAACATGTTGCTCCATTTTATCATAAAGGAGCCCTTGCATGTCCCAACCCCAATGAGCAATAAATTGACTCATCTTAAAGGGCTAATAAAATTGCTACTTCATACAAAGCAAGCTCTAACCCTTGAACTATAAGTGGTAATACAAGGGAAAATCAAGAAGTAAAAGGTGCACAAGAGGGGTGGAAAAACCAAGGCTGAAATGGTAACTCATGCATTTACGAATGCTTCCTCCTCACATCTATACACTCAGGACATGAACACCCCCATCATCTAGCACCCTTGACCGTGACACTTGGCAATGAAGTCTCTGTTGCCACATTACTATTCACTAACACCTAATAATTGAGGGGTGGACTAGAGAAATGCTACTTCCCCTTAGGGTTTGGAAGCGCCTAATAGTGTTGACCTTTAGCCACTCCTACCTAGGGAAAAACACCTTTGCAAGTTTAGGGCCCTGATTTTAATAAGGGATCCTTGTTTGAAGTATCAAATTTCCCTTAACATTCAAGTTTGGTTCACTAAGATGCATTATTGATCTTTGTCCCTAATGACTAGTTTCTTTCACTAGAATCCATGTTGTTCTTGTTAGGTGGTTCTGTAGCCCAAGTGTTGGGCACCCACTCCACATGCACCCCGACCCTTTCGAGGAGTACATTGGCACAAATGAGTGAAGCATTGAGAGTCAGGAATCTCCTAGCAACATCATCAATGACACATGTCCCAGAGCACCCCAGTGCCCCAGACATTGGTTGAATTTGACCCAGGTTTGAGGATTCTTAAGGATGACACAACTGGACCCAGGATGCCCCCAGGTTGGTCTTGACACAACTGGACCTAGCATGCCCCAAGTTGGTCTTGACACAACTTGAAGGAAAACAATTGATTAAGAGCCCAAATGAGGTTGATCTCACACTAAGAGACTAGGGAGGGTTTGTTGCACCAAAGGAAGCCCTAACACTGGAGGAGGCCACTTCCAACAATTGGAGACCCATGGAAACCACTTTGTGGCACCCCAACTGGATCTTAGGACCCCAACTCTCAAATCATGAACTTTGCAGGAATCTACACCTTCTTGGACACCTCATCACCCTTGGGCATGGCATTTGGAGCATTTACTATTGGTGACATTAGCATGAGAGTGCCTACAACTCACATGTGTGGAAAAATTAGGGCACATTTTGATATAGCTAGTCGGTTAGCTTGTAATTCTATGACATTTTAGCATCAAACTTGTTTTAGGGTCTTTGTTAGGCTTATTATTAGTCCTAATCCTCATATAAATAGAGGATAGGCTCATTGTTTGGATCATCATCACTTGTGACTTATTTTGGCCCTCTTAGAGATTTTCAACCTTGTTTTCTTGTGGAGATGTGACTTTATAGTGTATTTTTCTACTTGGAGCTATTTCGTTGGTCTCGAAGATGTCATTTTGGAGCAATAAAGGCTTGTTCATGCATTCTATCTTGTAAGTGTACCTTGGATTTGATAAAAAAAAAAATGTTTGTCTAATATATGGAATGGTTGATTATCTAGGGTTTCTAATTTGCTAGTTATTGTTGAAAATCATTGTATTGAATCTAGATGATAGCATTGTATGCATTACTCACTCATAGAATGTGAATGGAAATCCCATTGGTGAATCTTTAAACTAGCTCTCCCAATTGACTTTGCTCCCTCACAAAAGTGATAGCTAGGGTTTTGAAACCTAGGGTTTTATTATTCCCTTACTCCTTGCCAAAATTTAGCATATTTTACACTCCCATAGACTCCATCATCCCAAGGGCTAGACCCTAGCCTTGGTAACTTTGTTGATCACCTACAAAACTTCACTTAAATCACATTATGTCTCTCTAAATCTGATTTTTGACCCCTTGAGGATAAGTCGCTAGCTAGGGCTAGGGCATGAAATTTTACTAGGGTTGAAGACTTTGACTTGTGGAAGGATTCAACATTGGAAGGAGTGTTGGTTGCATCAAAATTAGCCCCTTGTAGTAGCTAATCTATCCATTTCAAAGCTAAATCCTTTATGTCCTAGGTAGATCTTGCTCTAGAAAAACCCTAGTTTGCCCTTCTCGTTCCTTAATTCGAAGGTATTGATTGTTTGGAAGCTTTTTCTTGGCCTTGTGACTCTAGGTTGATCCTTTTGGCTTGCTATTTCTCAAGCTCTATATCATTTGTACCTTGAATAGACCTCATTAGAGGAAGCGAATTGCCCCATCATGCTTGATGAGCCTTGTTCTTAGGAAGAGTTGTCCTCTGCAAACCTATCTTGTCACCTTATCCCTTGGATTTAACATCTCTCATGGATGACCTAATAAGGGGAAGCCTCCCTAGTGGTGAAAGTACATAAACAAGCATGAGGTAGTGGCTATGGTGACCGTGGGCCACACCTCATTGTTGTCCCTTGGTCTAGTTTTTGCCTTGTGAGCCCCCCTCACAAGGCCTGCTAGATTTTGAGGCAATGCCTTTGGTGTCGTTGCCCAAGAGTATATTAGTCAACCTCTTGGTGGGTTTGAACTTTAAAGATTAAACTTCACCTTTCTTTGAAGAGAAAAATTCATAATGAAAATCTGGATTCTCTTCTAGTGACCCCAACAGAACTTGACCATGGAACTTGGAAGTAGCTACTTAAACCCCCTTAACTTATCATCGAAGAAATGGTGAGTCTCCCGGCATTCCTTTTATGGATAGGGTAAGCTGTGTCCACTATCCCCCTGAGGTGGCATTGAAGGTGAATATTTGAGGGCATTTAATTCCCCTCAAATGACGTTTGATAACTTTTCGAGAATTGACCAATCCTTTTGCCTCCGTGATCATCATTCCCTACAACTTTGCAATTGGATATGTCCTTTGGCAATATACCATCACTTTTGTTCTTATTAGGGTTTGTAAACTTGTGTTTCTTATCCTTATTACAAGTGTTTTTATGCCTGCCTTTTGACTTTTATAATTTATCTTTTTTATTTAGCATTACAATGTATTTTGAGAATTATCCGAAGGATTAAAATGCATTGCTGTTGAAGAGCATGTCAAATTAAGTTTTGAGAAGTGCATCCCTATCTAACACTGATATATTATAGAACAAACTGTTCAAAGATCATTAAAGTATAAACTAGTTTGCACTTTTCTTTTCTAACTTCAGTGATTTGTCGAAACATGATTTTGATCTCTATTTTCTTGAACATTTTGATGCTTTAAAGCTTATTCGTGTTATTTGTTCAGACATATCTTTGACTGCTTGAATGTTTGACTGTTGTGTATGTCTTATTTTAAACTTTCCTTAAAAGCTTATTCTGTGGAATTCTGAAATTTTAGGAAACACTCCTGATGTCTGTGAATCATGATTTAGTCAAAACCATTTATTTATAGACCAAATTGCTGTTGTGTTATTATTTTCTTCTGTTTGGCAATTTATAGAAGATTCTCTAGCGTATTCTGGAATCTGAACATGATTTTGATGTATTAGGGTTTTTCCAGACAAGTCTAACCTGTAGAAAATCTTCTGGTAAATTCAAACCTTGTATTCATTTGGGTTGTTTTGAACTAGAATCTTTTGTATGACCAACATGCTAGAAAATTCACTGGCATGAAATATTCACACTTTCTTTAACCATTTCTCCAACTATTTGCTATTTAAATTTTCATTTTCTTTTAAATAAGAAATGAAAGTTTCTTTATTTGCGCATGCAGTGGAAGTGTTCTATGTGCAAGGAGAATTATTCAATGGACAGCATCATTAATTTTGTAAGTAATTTGTTGCAATCTTTTGATGGGAACAGGATGATAAAGGGAACATCAAATTTATGCTAATTCCTAACATGTCAAAACTTTATGATTATCTAATATGGCAGATGAAAAACTACTCTAAGGACGTAACTGAAGTTGAGGTGAAACCAGATGCTTCTTGGTATCCAAAGGTTGAAGGTTATGCCAGTCTCCGTGAGCATTGGCATCAGCCAGATAGATCAATGATTATTTCAATTGGAAAAATTACACATCAACAGGGAAACTTGAACCAAGTTAAATGTGAGAGTATTGCCTTTAAAAATTGGAATAAAGAAGAATTGAGATGGTATCCAAAGCTCGAAGGTTATGCCAGGCTCCATAAGCATTGGCATCGGCCAGATAGATCAATCATTATTTCAATTGGAAAAATTACACATCAACAGGGAAACTTGAACCAGGTTAAATGTGAGGGTATATTTGAAAGTCAGTTGCCTTTAAAAATTGGAATAAAGAGGAATTGAGATAGTTATTTGGGATTAGGTGGTGCTATCTTATCATCTACTGCAAATACTATGCCATGGATGGAAGAAGGGGAATATAAAAATCGTGCGAGCCATCAGCTACAGTGCGACTGATACAAATGTAGATGATGAAGATCCAAGTATTAATCAAGAAGGAAGTGAGGACCTTGTCAGGGAATATAAAAACTGTGCCAGCCATCAACTACAGTGCAAATGATACAAATGGAGATGATGAAGATCCAAGTATCAATCAGGAAGAAAGTGGAAGTGAGAACCTCGACTTTTCAGCAAATAATGATGCCAGGTTTTGACTCTTCATTCGTGGGATGTAATCAGACTTTACAGAGAATTTCCAAGCATGTTTGTTCTGAACTCCAAAAGGACTCTGAACTAATAGTTCTAAGTGATTCAGAGGAAGAGAATGCAAATGATGTAAACATTGGTTAATCTATTGTTTCAGTTTTTGCTATTTCGGATACTTTGTGTCAAGGTGTAGAGTACCATTGAATTCCTATGAAGGTTTGCAGGAGGAATCACAGTTTGATTGCATTGGTATTACCTAAACCTTCATTCATCCGCACTTATTGGATCCTTTTCTGAAGTGATTTTGCTCCAGCATAGCATCAACGCTCCACTTGGTTATATTGGTGCTAATGGTGGTGAGTTCAATTTGTCAAATTGGTACCCGTGCCCTCAGAATGTAGCATTTCATTTCTTTGGTACAAATCCAGATGTTTCAACTTTCAGGTACCTCAGTGTGCATATGTGGTACTTCTGACTCTTGTCAATATGTATGGTTTATTGGCTTCACAGCTGTAGGAGAACACAAGGGTGGGACCAACAATCCCTGACAACAGCCGTTCGTTAGATTCTTCCCTGTGTTCCTTAAGTACAGAATGGAATGGTGATTTGAAAGATGGCCCTATACACTTCTTCCATGTTCAAGCACAGCCTGCACAAGCATATGTTCAAACTGATTATGGAGACCTGTAATCACATGTGATGATGTACATACTAATTGGATTTCACTCAGTTTATGTAGCAGTAACAACTTGGGTAAGCCAAGTTTTAAGGAACCTGCTGCAGGAACACAGTGTAGACAATATCGTCTGCACCTGGGGAGATGGACTCCACTCATTAGCTATAGGTATACAAGGTCAAGACATTGTATCTTCTATTCCTGAGTCGATCAAAGTAGACTAGAAAACTGCTTCCTTATTAACAGTGTGCAGCATCTATACCATCGAATGTTAGTGATAATAGAACTGATTAACCAAGGTTCTGATAACCCATTACGTCATCAATTTTTATGTGAATTAAATTTTCTTAAAGTAAAATCAATTAGTATTTCTGAAATATAAATCATGTTATTTGATATGATAGTTAAAATGATCTCGTGTGAGGTAAAATAAAATGTATTCAAGTAAAAATTAATTGGTATCTCATATATATGAATTATGTAAATTATAAATGTTTTTGTCTAAGTTAAAAGCAAATGTTTAATGATAATAATATTTTAAAAGGAAAACAATGCTTCAATAAATTGTGTAAATAGATGTTATTGTTAAAATGTATTTGTGTGAGATTTTTTCTATCAAAGTAAGAAATAATGAATATTTAAGAGATATAAAAAATTAAGATCATTGTTATAAATATGAGTGTATAATATGGGTGCATAATTTAATTAAACTCAAATTATTCAAATTTGTAAACTATAGTCCATTATAAGAAAAGAGGAAAATTAATGAAGAATAATTTAAATGTAAAACAAACTTACCTTATTTTAGATAATTGAAACCAACCTAGATCCATCTTAAACATGGATTTATAAGTGTTGAGAGGATCAAATCTCTCCCGGTGAAAACCTCTTTTTGAGTGCAAATCTCTGGACTGCAAAACTTTAGGAAATGTCATCTCTCGAGGTGGAAACCTCCTTTTGAGTGCAAATCTCTGGAGTGCAAAACTTGAGGAAATGTTCGCACCTCGAGAGATTTCATCTCTCTTGGCACTTGATAGAGCTATATTTAAAATGGATCTAGGTTGGTAAATAATCAAAACCAATTCCAATATCAAACAAATCTAGTGTAACCAATTCCAATATCAAACAAATCTAGTGTAATACTCTAGCTTGAAGGGGCCCTATAGGAAATGGGTCTTACAACCAAGTTATATAGAGCACTTATTTCATCAACAAGCTCAATATATCAATACACACAACATCCAGATGTATCATAATTATTCTTGAGGTCGATATTAGTTATACCATCAGGGAATCCACCCATTGAAAGCCTTGAAATAGACCAAAGAAGCAGAACTACTTGAGGATTGGTGAGAAGAAAAACAACATCCCAACTATAAGCTCAATAACATAAATTGTGTTAAGCCAAATAAATCATTCAATGAAGATGCTTTTTGGGACAAAATTGTGCACAAAATTCCTTTGCACTTAGTCAATTTGAAGAAAATTGGGTTGTTTGATGATGTTGTAAAGTGGCTGGCACATTCCAAATGTTTATAGGTTAATACCAGTACATAGTTTGTCTATGTATCAATAATTTGTCCAAAGTGTACGTTCCTTTCAACTCATATATAAATCAAATTTCCATAAAATAGTATAATCACAGAATCTAAAATTTTCCATGGATTATTCCTCTAGAAACAAAGGCAACACTAGGAATACAAATGGTCCTCTTAGTTAGCGAAGCCAATATATATGTAATTGGAAGGTGTGATTTTATTTCATTCTTCAAATACTGGTTTCTTTTTATTTCTTTCTCCATATATTGTTTGTCTTGGCAGAGGTCTTAAAATGTGTTATACGTAAGTTTGTTGTTGCAAAACCTAAGTCTTCTTCTCCTCCTACACCATGATAAATGTGCAATAGTTGCCCTCGTAAAGACAAACACAACCCAGATAGAAGTTTAGCGATCTACATGGATTTAACATCTGGTTAATATAACAACCTCATCCCACGTTTACCCAAGTAACCACCCAACCGGGGTAAATATGCGATGAGAGGCCACTATGATGGGATTCAACCTCCTATGTCACTTTAAGGAAGTGGAATCGATGGAAACATGCCACATACACCTTCCACATCAACAAAAAAACTCCCACGAGCCATCCCAACCACTCAGGTAATCTGCCCTTGAGACCAACTGAAGTTTTTGTGCATCAAACTTCTAGACGCTCCCTTGATATGGACAAAGGTGCATCTGGGAGGCTCCAGAAGCTCCCACAACAAGGGCAAGGGAGCTTCCAGGGACTTTTTTCTCCAGTGCTGTGCTTGCGACTCTAAGATTTGTGCCACTTTTCAGGTTCAGAGCTTAGGTCATTGTCCAAAACTCAATGTCACCTTTATAAATGAAATTTCACAGCAGAACAAAGATACATATGCAAAAACATCAACAAGGACTAGACTGGACTCTTACTAGCCATGACATGCATTTCATCAAACATATCACAAATATGAAATCTACAGGTCTTAACAACAGAGTTGAGCATAGGGGTATCATACTTATATGAGATTTGCTATGAGGCATTGTTTCCTTATCACATTAACCGCATTATCATCTATTAGGACATAGATACATTATTCATTCATTTAAAAGTAAAAACATGATGAGAGCCATATATAGCCATTGTCATAATTCATATTCATAACCAGTATAATAACAACAGAAATACCAAGGAAACAACAACCATATAATCCACATATAAACCATTATAATACTCATGAATTAACACGAAGAAATAACCTATTATTAATGATGCAAAGGCTAACTAGGTTTGGTACTTCCACGGACCACTTGACCCTAGATATGGTTGAGCCAAATCTCTCTTTAGCCAGTCACCTTCGTGCCATATTCCAAGCATGAATGTGGGATCTCATGGAACAATCCATCAAAACCGAACTAGGGCTTCCAGAGGCCAAACCACCTCAACCCATCAAACAATGATTCCACTTCATGGTCGAACATCACAAACTATCACCAAATTGGTCTCTACCCAAGCCTTCTAGGGCTCCAGAGTGTTTGTTCCAACTAAGGCTTCCAGGACCAATAACTAAACCCATAGCTGATGTCGGGCTTCCAAACCGTTTGTCCAACCAGAGCTTCATGGTTTTCTGTTTTATTTTCTTAGGTAGCTTCATTTTCATTACAACAGTATAGTGTAGATTATTCATGTTTTTTCTGTTCATTTGTTTCAGTAACTGTATTTACTGTAGTTTACTTCCATTTGTGCCTTCTTTCAGTTTACAGGTTAGATAGGAGAAAACATCACCATAAGGTTGTGCGCAGGTGTCTCGCCCTCATCTCTTCCCTTTGGGACCATGACTTGAGGAACAGACCCTTCAACAACCCCAAAAACACAGGTTTCTAATGCTTGCATGAGCTATGGAGTTTGTTGTTTGATGCAGTTATTTGTTCACCCTCACTGGTTTTTCTGTCATTTCCTTTGAAACCTCCTTCAACACGTTCTTCATGCATCGCTTCCTCGCCATCCGATCCACAAAAAACCTTCACAATCACCGTCCGATTCATTATTTTCTGCAATTGCTGCCTCATGTGAAGTCTTCCACTTACTTTATGTGATTTAATCTCCACCGTTGATCTGTCTCTTGATCCGACAACCATTGCATCACCTCAACACTTTATGTGCTTTAAACCCCCACCATCGATCTGCCTCTCCTGATCTGACGACTATCGTGTCACACCGATCGCCAACTAGCTTGGCCGATCTCCACCGTTGATCAGCCCCGCCTAATCCAACGGCTATCGCACAATCTCGCACGGATTATTGCACGATCGTTATCTGCCCCTAAGCATTCAAGAAAATTGGTTTTCTCGTGCTACGTGTCACGTAGTAAGGCTAATTGCGTGAAATTTTAGAATTCCACTTACAGCCTTGAGGGCGCGCGAGAACCTACTTACCACCTTAGAAACCCGCTCCATCATTTCTGCACGTTTATTTTCCCTGCGATACGATATTCACAATCCATCCTCCGGTTAATATTGCCGTCCATTTCTTGACTTAATCTACGTGATAAGATCTCACCTGTTCATCGCTTCATTACCCTGTCTGTCCATCTCTTGACTTAACCTCCATGATAAGGCCTCAACAACTAATCATGTTCATCCATCTAGTTAGTTAAGCCTTCACGATAAGATCTCTGCCGTTCATATGCTTCGTTACCCTGTCCGCCCATCTCTTCACTTAATCCCTCGCGATACAATATCCACCGTTCATCTGCTTCATTACCTTGTTTGCCCATCTCTTGACTTAATTCTTTGTGATAAGATCTTTGTCGTTCATATGCTTCATTAACCCTATTCATCTATTTATTCTCTTAAGTCCCCGTGATAATATCTCCACCATCCATCTTATGCTCGTTGATCAATCTAACAGTCCCCATGCGCTACTGCGTCCTTAAGTCCTCCTTTCATTGATTTCGACCTTTGATTGCTCTTCCGCTTGAAAACCGATTTAGCTTAAGTTTCTTTGCTTACACCTTAGTGTAGTTTAATGCTCTTTACCTTTTGCAACTTTGATAGCAGCATTAGCTTAGTGATTGTTTTATCAATTCTGCTTAGCATAACTATTTTATTGGTTAATTAGGTTATGGTGTGGTTTATCATTACACGTTGTTTTCTTCATTACTGCAATAGAGTAGCTCTCTCTTAGAATAGGTTTTCTCTTCTTCCATCAAAGAATTAAGCTTCTTCTGACCCTATAGAAGTCTGGATTGGAACCCCTGGGGTCTCTTTCCAGATAAACAATGACAACAAGTAGGACCTTCACTTCTACTTGTGCATATAGCACTGTTACCTCCAAGTTTGTACGAACCACGGGCTGATAAGTAAAGCTGGTAGCCCTGGGAGTTGTAGCATTCTTGTTGCAATACCTAGGCTCATCACTTTTTGGCGCCGTTGCTGGGGAGGTGTCTAAGTAAAATGTGATTACTATTTTCTTCTATTTCGAGTCTCTAACTTTCTTTTCTTCTACTTCTTATCTTCAATTTTATTCCATTAGTTTATTTTTGCAAAAGTAATCTAGTAGCTTCCTTTATTTCATTTGTCATTATCTGCTTTCCTTTCTATTCTACAAGTACTTTATAGCTTTTAATAAAATCTTACAAAAACCAACCCAAAAACATTTCCTTTCATGCCTCGTAGGAATAGTGACAATTTAGGGAAATTCTTGACAAATACCCCCACTACATTCAACAGTCAACCTTCTCTCTTCTTCGGTGACTATGAAGTGGAAGAGCCTTTAGGTGAGCAACCTTACATATTTGAAGAACCTACAGGGGAAGAAGAAGAAGAAGAACCCTTTCCTAGTGAACTAATGGCTGAAAACCAACATGACAGAGCAAATAGAGAGAGAATTGAGAGTGCCTTCCCCATCAAGGAGACTAATGGGGACATTAAAATGAAGAATATAAGCCCCTCTGCTCTACCTCATTTCCATGGCCTGACCACAGAGGACCCTGACACTTTCCTATTTGAGTTTGCTGTTATATGCCGAACCTATGACTATACAAATGATGAGAAAAAGTTAAAAGTGTTTCCATCTACCTTCAAGGATGCAACATTGCTGGTTCATGGGTTTACCTGGAGATAGCATCACAACTTGGGCTCAGACGCAACAACATTTTAACAACCAATATAGGGACTAATGTAGGTCAAAGGATACTAAAGAAGAGATTTTTAGGATGACCATAGTCCAGGATGAATACTTAGAGGACTATGAAGAAAGATTCCAGCTCAATTACAAAAGGGCCAGGTGTACACTTGAACCTGAGTCACTAAAGTTGGTCCTACTTAGAGGAGTAAGGGAGGATCTTTTGGATACCTTACATATGATAGTAGGAGGGGATATCTACCAATTACCCTATGAGGATATCAAGACTATATTTAGAAACCATTTTAGAGCAGTCAGGAAAAAGGGTAGGGGTAGTCAACCTATGGCCAATACATCATCCTCTAACTTATTCATCAAGGGTGAAATTGGAAATATGCTAGAAGATTTCAAAAGTGATATGTTGCAAACCCTTGCCTTGTAATTGGACACCATGAACATTAAAAGCAAGCAAGAGGAAGCGGAAAGAGCCCTGGCCATCTTTTGTCCTAGATTCACCAGGAGGCATCCTAGGAACGAATATCCATTGAACTGTATTAAGATTTGCTCAGTCTATGAAGAAAACCATTCCATAGACAAGTGCCCTTCTTTACCTGGACTCAAAGTTGTATATCAAGGAGCTGAAGGGGTCACTGA
>APFE031035091.1:0-10951 GCA_000404065.3 Pinus taeda | reverse complement strand
CCAATTTTAATTTTCATTGTGTTTGAAATAGCCTTGAGGAGAAGGATTTTTTAGTAAAATATATGTGAATTAGTTTCCACAAACTTCATATCTTTTGGAATTTTGTAGATTGTCAAGCATTTTTTATTTTTTATTTTTTTTAATTTAGCTTCAAACATGGTATTGGAACCAAAGTTTATTTGTGGTTATAGGGATAGAGAAGGAAAATTTATCTCTTAGTTGCTTCGATTTCTTTATTGAAAATATTGTTTGACTTTCATATACCAATTTTTTTTTGTTTAGCATGACTAAGTAGAGTGAAAAATGAGATAATATTCATGGATAGTGTATGAGCTCTTGGTAGAATAAACAATTTTCCAATGTGTAGATAAATTTTTTGGGTGTAATATTTAGAGTGGGTTAATATTCAATGGTTTTTCAAAATAAAAAATAAAAATAGTTGTCAATTTTGACATTCTTTTTTAATTTATTTGCTCAATGTTTATACTTCAAAATTATTTTAACTTAAAAATCATTAGAACTCTCAATATTTTTACGAAAATATCATTAAACATTTTACATTATGCATATTAGGGAGTACTAATGTTAGACAAGGTTTACAACCTTTAAAACAAATTTCCATCCTTTAAATTTTTTCTACTAGATAGAACCCTTCTAGAAGAAATAAAAAGGGGTGAAGTTGTGGAAAATATATAAAATAATTAAGTGAGTAAAAGAAAAGAATAACATGAGACATTGTTGAATAAAAAAGACATATGAGTACTAACTAACAAGGAATAAAGTTGTGGGTCATTTAATGTTTTCATGTTGTGAGCCTTTGTGACATAGTACTGCTGAAATCCTCAATGTGAAGGGTGCATACATTTCATGAAATTTTTTCTATGAAATGATGAAAGACAATTTAGGATGCATAAATGTAATTATATTACAATTTATTGAAAGAAACAATAGATTCTTATTTTATTTCATTAAAGTTTTTTATGCATGTCCAAGTTTATTTCACCTTCATCGCTTCTTTTGATCACAAGGAGAACTAAGGAATTAGTCATTGTACATATATAATAAAAATATGAATATGTAATTTATTCGCTTTATTATAACCATTGTGAACATATAATTAAATGGATTGAAAATTTCTATAGTCGTGAATGTATGATAAGAATCAAAACCCTAACCCCATTATATATATTTCATTAACCAAATTAAAAAATTCATAAAAGTTAGCTAAACTATATCTTTATTATTATAATTATTATTGGAGTTATATAGTATATAAAAGTATGTTTATCCATGTAGATTCACCCTACTATTATTATGGAAATCTTTTAACTGGAAACATTTCTTCTTACATTACCATGGCTTACAAATACCACATTCCCAATGTGATGTGTTGATATGCCATTTTCTTAAATTAATTAATTTGATATAACTTAATTAGTAGTGTATACCTAAATTGGACACAAATATTATCATTGATATGTCAATATTAGGATGAATATTCCAACATGTTCCATGGGGTTTAAATACCTACGATCAACCTAATAATTAAATTATAACTATGGAAGATATATTCAACTATCAATCAATGATAACCATCAAAATGGGTAACCCATTATTCCTATCACATTTAGTAGATTAAAAAAATAGTAGAAATTAAGTAAATTATAACTTTATTACAAATTATATTGTGGTTATTTATAAATTAAAAGAAATTGAATGCATATTTCAAACACAACAAAAAAATGTTAGTTAGCTATGAAATATGTAAATATTACTAGAATGTTCCAACAAATTCCATGGTGTTGAGATATCTTCCATCAACCTAATAATTAACTTATAACTATGGTGATTAGCATAATTATAGGCATATATAACTTTTGGTCGACCGACTTATGTAATAATCATTGGAGTGCAAAAGGTGGATCATTAATCCTTATTAGAATGTTTATACTATGTTGTTCTATTTCCTAGTTATAGCATTCCAACCAAATATCCATTTTGTGTTGTTCTCTTTATAGCATAATATTGTTACTATCCAACTTAATATGTAATCAAACCTAGAATGCTTGGATGAAGCTTCGTTAGTATTAGACTACTTAGATCGGGTTTTATCTTGACCATCATTTTCTTCTATAATTGTTATTGTAGTAACATGGGGTGAATCACAAGTCAAGTAGATATTCAATTTTCTTTTCCTGTTGGGTTCAGTCGACTATCCTTGTTCCTGTGCCTATGATGAGCTTCATTCTATGTTGAGTTTGTCTAGAGTCGATTGTTTATTTTTCAATGAATATATTTTTCCATGTCCAAGAAACAACAAGATGTCACGTCCAATAGATTATTCTAGAAATTGTTCTAATATTCTAGGCCTCCTTTTTTCTACCCTATATAGGGTATCCTCAAAAAAATTTCATGTAATCGAGTGTAGATTCTATTTTTGTTGTGGGTGTTCTAATTGAATACCTAGAAAGGTTTGATTCACATTTATTGTATATGTTTATGTACCTATTCTTTTCCAACTTCTGTGAGCCTTTTATTGCAATATTGTTATGAGATTATGTCACGGGTACTAAGAGGTCAAATTTAAATAGTTGTGTATAATTATCCTTCCCTTTCTTCTTCTTGTTCAATATCCAAAAGGAGTAACCGTATATCCCCTTGTTCTTCTAGAGCTTGTGGTGGAATTTGGAATATTATGTTAGATTATTAACTCATCATATACACATATATTTGGTCAATTATAGGTTGATGCAAAATCTCTTGTTTATGTACATCTAAAGAGTCAACATACCAAACTTCAATTATTTGTAGGGAGAATTGAATGTACAATGAGGGAGGAAACAATTTTTGTATGTGTTGAGGTAGGAAACATTTTTGAAGATTTTTGGATGACTAACTAGTGAAGTTTGTTTCATGTCTAGCCAAATCAGTAAAGAGGGGAACAAAATGGACTTATTAAAATTTTGACATTTATACTGGTTCATATTTAGCATGTCACCAATGTGTTTTTCTTAGTTGTATATTTTTCATGTCATGATCATTTAACCAATTTATTGTAAAATATTGAGTTTAATGTTAAGATACTCTCCCTACTCATGCAAAATGACTCGCTCTCGTTAGGAAAAAATTAGAAATAAGAAAAACAAATTGAGATATCAAAAGCTTAATTTAACAATACATATATTGAACAGAATAATATAAACATGAATAAATAGGAACTGAATAAAGAATATTTATTATTCATATTGCACTGAATAGTGCAAATAGGAAAAAACCATATATAAATACACAATTTAGAAATTTAGAAATTTTATAATTTTGAACTATATATATAACTAAATATAGAATAAAAAACATATCTATACTTTATTAATATTAATTGATGGAAGGAACAATAGTTTAAATGAACTTTAGACACAAACATTAAGACCTAAACAAATATACAAAATCATTGTAGAATCTCCTCAAGACCATTACCATATGTTGACTCACAAAAATTGTGTTTTGTGTCAATATCAATAATCAAAGCCATTACTATATGTTGGCTCATGAAATGTGATTTTATGGTCAATATCGACAACTAAAATATAATCTCCAAAATACACAATACTTTTTATATTCCTTTTTTATGGGATCAAATTTGGAGTTACACTTCATTCAACTTTATCACTATGTTATACCACTTTAAGTACATAAAATCTATAGTTTTAATTTTATACTTAATGTGTTAGATATTAAAATGATGTGTGTTGTAAAATTTCAAGAATTATAATGTCATGATGGTCATGTGTACTAGGCATCATAGTTTCTAGAATTCATTGTGTTTTAAAGATCACAATGCACTATGTTTTATTTAATTTTAGAGTTAGTCCCTTAAGAAATATCAAGTGTCATTGCTTTTTAATAGTATTAATGTTTAGAGGTTGCATTATGGAAGAGTTTGTAATTATCTAAGAGTATGAGTGATAACAATAAACTAGCAGTTATGGGTAATATTAGCGTTTTGACATTCATAATGGTTTTTTCTTAAGGGGCACATATTGTATCAAATATGTAACAACTCTTACTATATTAACCTGTATTCACGCACATAATTTTTTTTTTATAAGGTTCACCTCCTAACGAATATGTGCATGCTATATAAGGTTGATGGTATACATATCTTGCATTAATATTATTACCCCATGATATCGTGTGGAAAATGTACCACAGGATTTGGGAAGTACATGGTTTATAATTGTTTATTTCAAAACTATTAAAGTCATGCTGCCACCACTTGCCATGTGGCTTACTTACCCATTTATACCAGCTGGCGACTGTGACTGCTCTTTACTGTTCTGACCGAATTCTGCACTTTGGGATCCGGAGACGAGATCTAACGGTGTTGCGGGAGCTCTCTACCATCGAACGATGGAGAGCTAATCCTGCTCTTCAAGGTTTATTGTTTTAGGGTTTTGAGGTCCGCGGGTATACCCTGCCGCCAAAGCATGCATTGGGCATTTTCCTCCACGGCTTCCATGGGCGTCTTCGACTTGCCTCTGGGCTCTACCGAGCTGGAACCCTCTGCTACTCCATCAGAATGTTGTTATGAAGGTATACAGTTCCTTCTCTACTGAAATTCGGCATTATGTTCAGACTTTGTTACAGGTATACCATCCATTAGTTTTTTAACTATTTATGTTCTGATACAGACATACAATCCGTCGCACACTATCTATTTCACATTATTTCTATATTTTCATGTTCTTCCAGGTATACAGTCGGTCGCTTATCGACTAATTAACTTGTATATATATATATATATCCATACTTTTACAGGTATCCAATCGGTCGCTTATCGACTATTTAGCTTTGTATATATATCTTCATGCTTTATAGGTATATAATCGGTCGCTTATCGACTATTTAGCTTTGTATATATATCTTCATGCTTTACAGGTATATAATCGGTCGCTTATTATCCTTTTAGCATTATGTACATTTACCCCTAGCGATGGCGGCGACTTCTCTGCTGCCCGGCGCAGGTCTTATGTTCATTTGGTGTTTGCCGACTCGTTCCATCCGAGTCTTGTTTAGGGTTGTTTCTCCAGTTCCTGTAAGCTCGAGCCGAGGTAAGGTGGATACCGTCGACCCCTGGTTTATTTTTTATTGTTACAGTTTGTTTCCTTTCGGATAGCCCGACTCCGCTAACGGGTCTGTTATCGTATGGCAGGGGTTACACATAGCGACGATAGAAGGTTGATAACCAGTCCATTTGGCTCGACGCTTACAGGTGAGTCAATAGTTTTATTGGGCATTCAAATATGCATCAAGGTGTCGGTTTCCAGGTTAACCTCGTCGTTTGCTGGCAGGTTCCTCCATTTGTTGTTGAAGCCCTTAGTTATTCTATCGTGGTTGCAACAATTAATTCTCGTTCTGGGTTATTGTATTTAACTGTTTAGATATGGCTTCATTGCCTTTGTTGCTCGTGGATTTTTATCCATGGTTGTAAATGATATGGAACAATGTCCGCCCTTAAGCGACTCACATTGTACATGCTGATAATATTTTGGTTTTTGGTTTGATATCGAACTGTACCCACTTCCAAATTTTTCTATTATTATATATATACAAACTTGTTTCTTTATGGCGCATCACCATTTCTTCCTATGTGTTTATTAGAAGTGTTTGCCCTCTGCAGTTTTAATTTCGAGTTGGGCATGAACCCGTAGATGGTATTCTTATGGGTTCGCCCTCACAGGCTCGACACAGTTTGATTCGCCCAACAAGGGTTTATTCCTCGCGATATTAGCTATTGTTTTTTTGAGTAGCTATTATGTTATTTATATTATTGCATGCCCATATGGTATTTGATGATTATTTCACTACAGGCTCTTTGCATTTATTTGCCAACAGTTAGTTGTCTGGTTTGTACTGATATCCGCATATGGTTCTTTAAAATATTCTGGGTTATCGCTTTTTCTCTTCTTTATTCACGGTATTTGGAGAAAACCGCCTTCACGAGGAATGATTGTTAATGTTTCATGATTTCTACAGTATTTAGGTTTCAGTCATTATATTTGAGCAGCTCTGTCATAGAGGTTTTGCAGCGTAATACCATTGTATAATATAGCTTCAAGTTTTTATTTCGTGAGTTACTTATCTTGAGGAATGTTGTTAAAGTTTCGTGCTCACGGCTGCATGTATAAATAAAGCTTCCCTTCTGTCTTTCAATTACAGTTCCCTACTCGGTCTGTTGGGTTAATAACAGTCTAGCATATTCTCTCATTTAACTCTATTTGAGACTATTGAGACCATCGATATTTATTGTTGTTTATCGCTTACAGCCTACTGGTTACCCTCCTATTACTGAGGAGTTACCTTTGGCTAGCGAATAATTAAGATTATTCTACATTGTTTGGCCTTCATACAGTAATTCCTGAGTTCATTTCTTCTTTGTTTATTTCATATAATACTGTTAAGCCTTTTGCTCACTTAACTAAACAATACAAACACAGTAACTGTACAAAATCCACAGTCATACTTACCTGAGAAATTTGTCCTTAGGCCTCCACGCCTTTCCAGGTTTTAACAACAGGGAACTGTCCCTTGCTTGTCGATCCTCCCCACCATGAGACTAATTGCCAGAATTATGTCTCCCCCAAGCTCATTGCCAGACCACTGTCTTCAGAAATTACTTCAATGCACAGCATGTGCCATGTTATCTGATCACTACCAGACGTAATATGCCTGTTTTTCCTTTTCTCCCGTTTGTTCCCAAACAAGCCGGATTTCCCATCCTTTCTAAGGAAGGAGTAAAAACAGTTAGGGTTTTCTTTCCCTTCTTGACAACTGTTTTTTTTTTTCATATTTTCTTTTTAAAGGAAAAGAAGATTATCATCAAGAAAATAACTTCCTTGCTCGAAGTTACCGAATGTAATTCTTTTATTCATGCTTCAGTTTTTACACAAAGTAATAATAATATTTTATCCCAGTAACATATACATATATGTTTTTTTTTAAGAAAACAGGGAAGTAATTTTATTAATTACCGGGGTCATTAGATCTTCCCCCCCTGAGATTGGACATCGTCCCGATGTCTTCCAGCTTCAAACAGTCCTGGATAATTCTTTAACATTAGCGCTTCATCTTCCCAAGTGGCCTCCTCAGGCCCAAAGTGTTGCCATTGAACCTTAACTTGGGTAATAACTCATTTCCGCAGCTACACTTCTCTCCGGTCGAGAATGTTCAAAGGTTCGACCAAGACCTCTCCTTCCGGTTCGACCTGCAGCAAGTAATATTTAAGTTAGTTTTTATTTTCTTTTAAGAAAATAATCGTCTAACTATTACCTTGACAAACCTCTTTGTCCTATTAGTTCCCACCTCAATCTCTTGCCATCTGATCACATGTCTAGGATCATAGACATATTTTTTAAAATTGATACATGGAAAACGTTGTGAACTCGGATGTGGCTGGGTAGAGCGAGTTGGTATGCTACCGGCCCAACTCTTGCCAGCACTTGGAAGGGTCCACAATATCGGGGTGCTAACTTAGTGCACCCGCTCCATTGTAATGTACTTCTCTTGGCTTGAATCTTAATGTACACATGGTCTCCCACCTGATATTCCTTAAACCTTCTTTTCCGATCTGCAAAATTTTTCTGTCTATCTTGGGCAGCTTTCAAATTAGCTCGTACCCTTTTTACCATGTCTTCCATTTCCTTAAGCATCTCAGGCCTTAAACTCAATCTATCCTCTGGTCCACCCCAATTCGAGGGAGTACGGCACTTCCGTCCATACAAAATTTCAAAAGGACTTAGTTGGGTTGAGGTATGGTATCCATTGTTATATGCGAATTCTACCAAATGTAGATACTCCTCCCACAACGTAGGCTGTTGCATCACGTAAGCTCTTAACATGTCTTCGACCACTTGGTTTACCCGTTCCATTTGCCCATCCATTTGGGGATGATACGCTGTACTGAAATTTAGCTGAGTTCCCAATTCAGCAAACAATGTCCTCCAAAAGGTTGAAGTGAATTTTACATCTCGATCAGAAATAATTGTCTTCGGAAGTCCATGTAATTTAAACACGTTCTGCATAAAGAAATGAGCAATCTGCGCAGCCTTGTACGTAGATTGTACAGGTATGAAATGTGCGGCTTTACTCAATTTGTCTACCACCACCATTATAGAATCGTTATTTCTCTTCGTCTTCGGCAGCCCAGTGATAAAATCCATGGTAATGGTCTCCCATTTCCATTCTAGTCTGGGTAGTGGCTGCAATAGTCTGGCTGGATGTTGATGTTATGTTTTAATTTGTTGGCATTCCAAACACTGAGCCAAATATTCGGTCACATCCTTCTTCATTCCAAGCCAGAAATAATTTCTTCGAATTGCAATAATCATCTTCTGATAGCCTGGATGTCCCGCATAGTGACTAGTGTGGAACTCATCCAAAATCAGATTTTTAATCTGGCTTTGGTTGGGTATATATATTCTTCCCTTGTAATAGAGCACACCTACATTATCCAGTTCAAATTTTTGTTGGTTTCCCTCACCATTGCCCTGCTTTAGTTGCTGCTTAATTTGTTGGTATTCAGCATCCTGTTCTGCTGTTTTCTGTATAGTTTCTAAGAGAGTACTCTTCCAGCTACTCAGGGATATTTGATATAAGCTTTGTACCTTTCGACTTAAGGCATCAGCCACTCGGTTTTCCTTCCCCTGCAAATGTTTAATATCGAAGTCAAAGGTGCTTAGGAAGTATGTCCATCTAGCTTGTCTTGCGTTTAAAGTGGGCTGGCTGAAGTAATTAGTTAGACTATGATGGTCAGTCAATATCAAAAACTTTCTTCCCATGAGATAGTGCCGCCACATCTTCAAAGCATGTATAACAACAGCCAGTTCCAAATCATAAGCAGAGTATTTTTGTTCATGTTCTTTTAACTTTCTTGATTCATAGGCAATCACTTTGCCTTCTTGCATTAATACACCTCCCAGCCCTTCCTTGCTTACATCCGTACATACCACATATTCTTTGTCAGGATCAGCTATACTCAAGATAGGTGCTGTAGTAAGCAATTGTTTTAAGTGTTCGAAGCTTCTCTGACATTCGGGGGTCCATTGGAATGCTCTTCCCTTTTTCTGCAGAGACATGATGGGGAATGCCACTTTGGAGAAATTTTTCGCAAATCGTCTATAGTACCCGGCTAAACCCATAAAGGACCGGATATCCGCGACATCCTTTGGTACAGGCCACTCCATTATAGCCTTTACCTTTTCAGGGTCTACAACAATTCCCTCTTTGGTAATTACATGGCCTAAATACTGAATCTCCTCTTGGAAAAAGTCACATTTACTAAACTTGGCGTATAGCTGGTGTTCTCGAAGGGTCTGCAGCACCATTCTAAGATGTTCCTAGTGCTCTTCGACCGTACGGGAATATATCAATATGTCATCAATAAATATCAGCACAAACCGATCCAGATATTGATGAAAAATATTATTCATTAAACACATGAAAGTGGCAGGGGCGTTAGTTAACCCAAAAGGTAATACCACAAACTCATAATGCCCATACCTTGTTCGGAAGGCAGTTTTGGCAATGTCCTCTTCTTTAATCCGGATCTGGTGGTAGCCTGACCTTAAGTCAATCTTAGAGAACACAGTTGCTCCTTTCACTTGGTCGAACAATTCGTCAATCCGTGGTAAGGGATACTTGTTTTTGATGGTCAGTTTGTTTAACTGACGATAATCAATACACATTCAGAGGGTTCCATATTTTTTCTTGACGAACAATACTGGGGCTCCCCAAGGTGACACACTAGGTCGAATGTAATTTTTATCTAATAATTCCTGCAGTTGCATCTTCAATTCTGTTAACTCAGGCACACTCATTCTGTAAGGTGCTCTTGATACTGGAGTTGCGCCTGGTATCAATTCGATAGTAAAGTCTATATTTCTTTTCGGGGGTAATCCGGGGATTTCCTCCGGAAATACATCTGTAAATTCCTGTACCACAAGAATGTTATCTAAGGTTGCTGCTTTGCCTTTAGAATCTGCAAAAGCCACTTGTATAGCATACATCTGGCACCCTTTTCGAATACATTTTTCCAGCTGAGTTGCGGTTATTGGTCGGATTTGCACTGGTCGCTGGATCCCTTGTAGTTCTTTTCTATGTCCATTTTGATCTTTATAATAAATAACTTTAGTTTTACAATCAACTAATGACCAGTGTCTTTCCAACCAGTCCATTCCAATTAAAACATCGTATGATCCGAGAGGAAGTACATTCAGATCTGCTACTACTGATTCTCCAGCTATTGTAAGCGAACAATCCTTAATTTTTGCTGTGACTCGCCTCTTGGATCCTGTAGCTAGTTGTACCAGCCATGGGTTTTTAAATCTAACAGGCTGTAATTTACAGCGCTCTACTATCTTGGGACTCACATAACTAAACGTAGCACCTGGGTCAATTAAAACAATTATAGTAAGGTATGAAATCTTACCTTCAAATTCGACCATGGTGGGTTGATATTCTGCCTCGCGATCTTCTAAAGTTGCGTTAATTATGGGTATGCTACATCCAACTTCACCAACAGTTGAGGCTTCATGAATTTGGGACAGTTGTTCCGTTCCCTTCCGCTGTGGGCAGTTTTTAACATAGTGTGGTCCCCCACAGCCCCAGCACTGTACCTGGGGTCTAGCCGTCCCCTCACTGTCCATTCTTACATGTTGTTCATTGATTTTTGGTTCATTTGATGTCTTAAACTTGGCTGCACTTCTGGTTACATTTATATTATTTGGCCCCTTGCCAAATCCTTTGCCACTGCGACTACCTTTATTTAGACCATTTGTCTTGAAGCCTTTCCTTTCATTCCATTTCTTGCTAGCAGTCTCTCCTTTTTGCTTGCTTTGTTGGTAACAAATTCTGGCTTTACGAATGACCTCGTCCATTGACTTAGGATTATCGA